>JAVTVY010011037.1:0-55402 GCA_036873755.1 Hanleya hanleyi | reverse complement strand
CGAAATTACAAGCGTCTAGTCCGTCATTCATAATCCAGCCGTCGTCCATTAGAGAATATCCGCGTCCAAGACCTATTCCATTTTCCATATAACAGTATTAGCACCAAATTCAAAAAGACAATCATAGTATACAAAAACATAGGCTTGTTTGCTTGATGGGATGCAGATCCCATCAAACTATTTTCAAATATGATGCATGAAGTGAGACAAATGCATTGAAGCAACAGAAACCCGTGCCCATCCAACGTGTATAATCCAAAGACCTAATTCGTATAACATCCACATCAAAGAAAAATGCGAGTGGTCGATATTGAAATTTTTTACCTCAGTTCATATAAATTAATTCGATAAATATATCTCATTCGAAAATGGATACTTGTCAGTTTCTTTGGTTTCATTCTTGAAGCTAGATATACATTATGGGAAGGTTCTATTACACTGTGATGCTTTGATGTTGACAAACAAAAACAAACATTCCAATGCCTCTTCCCACTTCCCTTATATGTGTTGTAATTCCTTTTGTATAAAAGGTAATTGAAAGAAAAATACGAAAAGATCCAATATATATGAATTTGTTAATACAATAGTTATATCACTAGCAAGTGTCAGATCCGATATCAAGATTCAATAATCAGCCGCAGTCCATAACGAAATTCCGCTTCAATAATCGCAAGACGTATTTCGTATGACAGTTAGCCTCAATTCCAATGTGTATCAAATAGATTCAAGAAAAACTGTTTTCAATTATGTCAGCAAGACATAATGATGTTCTATACATAAACTCCGAAATCACTGATCATTATTCTTTATCTAAATGAATTCCAAGTCGTGTCCAGAGTATGAGTCACGTTCTGAATGCGATGTTCATATGAACACTATGTGAAAACACATGATATCCAAACAACCCCTAATCTTAATAAATTAATATCCTATCAATTCTCTCTAATCGTACATGTCGCTATACAGAATATTAAGTATTACAACTGAATTTGGTGTTCTGAGCGCCCATACCATGAATATTTAATAGCATTATGACATCATGGTCGCATCTGGACTAGTCCACTTGCAGTCGGGGAGGGGAGATAGGGCCACAGTGTCCGTTTACCCTAATGTTTACACCAAAGACCAGTCTATATATCTACCACGTATTATGGTGCCACAATGTCGGGACCGCGGAAACATGAAAAGACACCCCGCCAGCGCGGCGTCTAAGTCGACTGAGCCAACCAAAATTTCTCTGTCATTAATGTTCCCTTCAAAGCACTATGAAGTGTTCTCAGGATTGATTGTCACTCGAGTTTCTGCAAGCCTGTTAGATCCTTCAAGCGACATATCCAAATGGGGGAGCAGACAGGATTTAATTTTAATCAGATCGAACAGCCTCAGACGTTGAACAAAAATTAGCTGAAATTCAGTTGCATTGTAAGTCTGTGTTATCTTGCCGTCAGGTATTTGCGCATCCCTCTTCTGTCCATTTTTGCAAATATCAGGCCAATCTCGGCAAACTGAGATGTATATATGTGATTAATTGAAGCGATATACAAGAGATGGTACAAACTGACGTCTTGCGGCTAAAAAGCAACTCATATGACTCAACCACAAGCTTTTCTCGACACCTCACATTCAGACCTGGGAATACGGTGGACTTAGCCTTAGTATCTCAGCCGCGCTGTTATTGCAGCTGTTCATGTGAAGAATATGAAGTATCCACACGGCCCCTAGCACCGGCTTAAGCGGATTTAGATACACTAGTTCGGGCGCTGTGATGACAGATCAGCTCAAACAAATAACTCGTTTGATGTTAATGGATGAGCATCGAGGACGCCTGATGGCGTAAATGTCTCAGCATGGGGTAAACATGATAAATGCAAGAATACCCTGAAAAACTAACCTGTAATGCCTGACATCGTACGGCTTAAATTTCCCACCAAAACAACAAACCTACACATATTTGTCGAGTTACATGTACATTGGGCGGGCCTAGGAGACTAACAGTCCAGCAGCAGAAAACTACCATATACAGGTAATACATTGGAGCGATATGCAGAAAGGTGGGGAAAATTGACGACGTCTGGCAACTAAAAGGCCACCATATGACTCGGCTTCCCTCGGCACCTCACATTCAGATCCAAGAATGAAGTGGATTCTCGAACGTAGCCTAAGTATCTCGGCCGCGCTTGTATTGTAGCTGTTCATGTGGAGACTATGAAGTACCCCACGGCTCCTATACCATCTTAGTTTATCGAGATATTAGACACGGTCGCCATTTCCATTCTACCCATATTTCATTGCAAACAAGATTGAGCGAACAGACCACCTCCAGTAATAAAGTCGTTTATTATTCATTACAATTAATGTTTCCTCCCAATCCCTTGCTGTGATTGTATTAAAGTTACGTATACCCATGCAAAACTCATTATAATCCAAGTTTTCACAATATAACCTTGAGTGGACAAGAGAAATGAGGAATTCCAACTAACCCCGATTTTTGTGGGACACTCTCAATCAGATTTTGATTTCGATTCTCCCAAAAAATCATATTAATTTACTTCTGTACGACACTTGGTTCAACTGAAACGTTTTCAAACACTATCCAGATATAATCGGAACATTTTATATAAATAAAGAAAGAAAAAACAGAACAAGGCGCGATAATCAGACACAAATTTATAAAAGAAAAATACAATTTCTAGATTGATGACGTCATAGCGACGAAACTGAAGCAGTTACCGGAAGTCTGATTACTCTGCCTTTCAGGTCGATATCCAAAAGCAATGCGTGGAGCATTTCAGTATGATAAACCACGAACTAAAGAAAATATAGCAGGGTAATCTCCCCTACCCCCATTTGGATTTAATGGTGTTATGACCGGATAACATTTATATGAATCCATGCTGAGGTCAAACGGGACTTAGTAGAAAGACGTATCTGATCTAGAATTAAACGGGAGACATATATCTTTCAAGATTATATGTCAAATATCATCAAGAATGCATTACTGCGAAAGAAACAGAGAAAATCGGAGATTTGAAAATATTTCCCAAAATTCATGAGACAAAGGCTTCTCGAGCTTATGACGTCACTTTGACGTGGGTATATTAGCTAGAGGAATTTGGACTATTTTATCTGAAAGTTCATTATTCGGAGGTAAACTTGTGTAAATTTCAGATCGCGAAGCGCAGGGGTAATAAAAATAGGAAGCCTAAATTACCCCTACCCCCATTCCGGTTTTAAATTTTTCAAAACCAGTCAGCATCAAACAATTGCATGTAGCAACCTTAGGCACCACCGTAGATATCTACATCAGGTATAGAGTGTGTGTTGTATCACCTGAATCACACAATTTGTAGATCGTTGTCAGATTATCTATTAACATTCAACAATTTTCTGAAAATGACAAAATTTTAATTTCCATCCAATCTGACTGACATCATTTACTGGCTTACCTTTTCATGAATGTGTAATGGCTAAGATCACATTATGCCTTGTATATATACTGTGCGTATGGAGCTGTGTGTAACTTTGTTCACTGCTGAAGGTGCTATAACTAATAGCAAAATATACAGAACGAAATTGTCATCCCTACTCGAAGTTGCTTTTCTTCTCTGTTATTGGGAAATCATCAGTGGTTCTAATGGATGGCGACTTTACAACGAATATTTTGAATTAAGAATACTGATCAGCGATACGGATTTGATATTTTTGGAATATCATAATGTCAATTTAGTGCTGATACTGTTATATGGAACATGGAAAAGGTTTTTTGATTATGGACGCGGATATTATTTACCGGACAACGGCTGAATTATGAATGACGCACAAGACGCTTGTAATTGTAATTGTTGCTAACTGTCACACGGCACGGCACGAGTTGTCACAGCGAAACAGCTCACCAATTACCAATATACGAGTTGTCAGAGCATTTCCATCATAGCTCTCTAAATTTGTATCTAATACCGCTTATGCCCGCGCTAGGGGCCGTGTGGTCATATCATCTAAGTTGCCACATGCACAGGTACAATAAAAGCGTACCTGAGATACAGCACATATCACGAATCGTTAGATTCTTGGTATGTGATTTAGAATAGGTTAACCACCGGAAGACTATACTGTGAAGTCATGTGGCTCTGTCAGTATATCGGCACCTCTTCCCACTTCCCTTATATGTGTTGTAATTTTTACCTGTATATGGTGAGATTCTGCTGGTGGACGTTTCGTCCCCGAGACCCGCCCCCTGTACAGACCTTTTGGTCTTTGATATATGTTGGCATTTGTGGGAAGTTGATGCTGGGTCGACATCGGGCCTTAGCAAAAATATACTGGACTCCCAAAATGCATAAATCACCATACAAAGCTAGATTCATAGCTGGTTCTAGAAGCTGCACCACCAAGCTTCTTTCAACCCTATTGACGAGGCCCTTCAGGAGGTAAAAGCATTTTGGGAAAGGTATTGCGCCACTATTTCTAAGAACTCTGGCGTTGAATGTATGTGGATATTGAAAAACTCAAAATGTCTTACGGAAGAGCTTGATGCTAAAGGTCACATACCGTACAGACATGTATCCACATGGGATTTCTCGACTCTCTATACTACAATCCTCATCAGGACCTTATTGACCGTCTAAGTTCATTAATAGTATCTGTGTTCAAGAAAACTGATCGTAGATATATTAATGTCGGAAGCCATAAAGCATTCTTTAGCTCGACTACATACAAGAGATATCATTCATGGGATATTTCTTTGTTTATAGAGTTGCTTGAATTTCTCATTAAAAATATCTATGTGAAATTTGGCAGCACAATATATCAGCAGGATATAGGTATTCCAATGGGTACTAATTGTGCACCCCTGTTGGCCGACCTGTATCTGTTCTCTTATGAATATGACTATATGCAGGCGCTTTCAAAAACCGATCCATTCAAAGCCCGTTCCTTCTCATTCACCAAACGCTATATATACGATCTTCTCGCTGTGGATAATCGCTATATAAATGACGCAGTGAAGGATATATATCCACCTTCACTGGATTTGAAGGAAACTACAGATAGCCCTACAGGCACATCTTATTTAGATCTCTATCTCTATAAAAATGAAGCGGGCATTCTCTCTCGTCGACTTTATGACCAAAGAGATGATTACAATTTCGACATCGTAAACTATCCCTTTCTGGATAGTAATATTCCAGTGGGACCTGCATATGGCGTATACATATCTCGCTTAGTAGCATTTGCTAGATCCTGTGTTAAATGTGATGATTTTAATCAACGTCACAAAACATTGTTGCACAAACTTATAAAACAGGGCTATTCCACCAAGCGCCTCCACTCAAAGTTTCTCAAATTTGGCGATACATATCGCATGCTGATAGCAAAATACGAACGTAGCGTGCAAGATCTATGGCGCTACGTTTCGTAACTTGTGTCTAATTCCGCTTAACCCGGGGCTAGGGGCCGTATGAACCCATGTACTTCAAGATCCTCATGGTACTCCTATGAACAGTCACAATCAAAGCGTGACTGAGATACATCTTTTTTTTTTAGATGACGACTCTATAACGAATATTATGGATTAAGAATACTGATCAGCGATACGGATTTGATATTTTTGGAACATCATGATGTCTTGCCGGCATCATTGAAAACTGTTGACCGCTTCTCTCTTGCAGGAAACAAGCCTATGTTTATGTATACTATGATATACAGGGAAACAGTTCACCAATTACCAATATACGAGTTGTCAGAGCATTTCCATCATAGCTCTCTAGATTTGTATCTAATACCGCTTATGCCAGTGCTAGGGGCCGTGTGGTCATATAATCTAAGTTACCACATGAACAGGTACAATAAAAGCGTACCTGAGATACAGCACATATCACGAATTGTTAGATTCTTGGTATGTGATTTAGAATAGGTTAACCACCGGAAGACTATACTGTGAAGTCATGTGGCTCTGTCAGTATGTCGGCACCTCTTCCCACTTCCCTTATATGTGTTGTAATTTTTACCTGTATATGGCGAGATTCTGCTGGTGGACGTTTCGTCCCCGAGGACCGCCCCCTGTACAGACCTGTTGGTCTTTGATATCTGTTGGCATTTGTGGGAAGTTGATGCTGGGTCGACATCGGGCCTTACAGACTAGTCTTTTGTGTTAAATGCCGTCATTTTCATCTGACGACGATACAGCTCACCAATCGCCAGTGTACGAGTTGTCACAGCGAAACAGCTCACCAATTACCTATATACGAGTTGTCAGAGAATTTCCATCATAGCTCTCTAGATTTGTATCTAATACCGCTTATGCCGGTGCTAGGGGCCGTGTGGTCATATCATCTAAGTTGCCACATGAACAGGTACAATAAAAGCGTACCTGAGATACAGCACATATCACGAATCGTTAGATTCTTGGTATGTGATTTAGAATAGGTTACCCTCACAGTAGCAAGGTATATACCTTTAAGAGGTATATACCCGTCTTGTACCTTATATGTGCCTTAATTGTATCTTAACTTTAGAGGGTACCTTAACGATACCTTATAACCGAGATGACTTATTGTACCTTCAATAGGTATATACCTCAACAGTACCTCTTGAGGTTCGGTAGGTGTGCCTTGAGAAGGTATATACCTGATCAGTACCTGGAAAAGTCTGTACCAGTACCTCCATGGTGCCTTATCAACTTTGCTTAATTTTCATCAAATTGAACTGTACCTTGATGGTACCTCTCAGACTTGGAATTTTGTTCAAGCCAAAGCCCTGTACCTTCTTGGTACCTTATGAACTTGGTTAATTCTACAACTTAGGGTGTACCTTGTTGGTACCTCCTAGACTTAAACATTTATTCTAGCCAAATCTATGGCCTTCTTATACCTTATCAATCAGTTAATTTTCAACAAATTGAACGTGAGATGCATTTCTTAACATTAACATTTGCACCGCTGGACATTATCTTGACAAATATTGTACATTTTGACAGGTTCGACTCCCAGCTTGCAAAGAAAACATGTGTAAACAGAGGTCGGTCTTTCGTGTAAGGATATATTGTTTCTGCTTTTATATACGGTACCGGTAACCGTATTGAAAACCTTTCTTCCAGACTCATTCTTGTACCCAGACAGACTATTGTCCACCTTTATCTGGGGACACTTTCATGAAACACGACTCATAAGGAACATATTCCCTGGCTTGAGGGATACTTGGTGGTAGATGCCTACATATATATTTTAATAAATTATGATTTTCTTCTTTTTTCCTTCTACTTTTTTATTATCAGTATTTTTATTTTTTTTAACTTTTTTTTTTACTTTTCCTACATTTTTGTCTCTCGGCTTTGACTCGAGTCATTTCCATTCAAGCAGGGCAAAACCTAAGAATCACAGTTTTAGTTTTCTTTCATACATTGATTTACAATTAATTAACAGCGATTTAATTTTTTTTTAAATTAATTCTCATAACAACTATATCTAGACTCAGTTGACAAACCTTCGAGAATTCCAGTGGAGAGAGAATTGTGTTAGTAGAATGACGTCACTGGGGATTTTCCTCCCTCTGAAAAGCCTAAGTTTAACGCAGAAGTAAATTTCAAAAAAACATCCCGCGAAGATTAGTTCATCTCCCATTTTAACACATAATTTAAACAGATGTACTATCTTTTAATTCGCCAAGCTGTAGAAATTTATCTCAAGTATCAGTTGAGATTTTGGACCGCTAGACCTCAGTGGGTTAAAAAAAAACCAGTTGCTGGGGTGGCTATTACGACACCGTAATTGACAGAACAGCCGATCTTTTGTTTGGAGTCGCTGTGCCTGGTACCCTAAATTAATGTTACATTACTTACATATACAACCTTGCTAGGGAACCAGGCTACCGGTAAATTTTGTCAAGTTTTGATGCCAACGTGGCACTCCGTGTATTCAGAAAAGTTTATATTCTTGTGTTCGAACGGGAACCATGCAGCCAAGTTGCGTTTGTTTGTCAAATTCTTAATGTACGGTCGTTGAGATGTAGGATTACAAGGCATTATTGATACCGTAGTATCACGACAAAAGTGAAGAGAGAAATGACAAATGTTGTTTGGACAAACAAACAACAACAACGTAACAACAACGTAACAACAACAACAACAACAAATACATGAATTACCAGGCAACGATTTGCAAGTAAGAGTGGATTTACAGATAAACAACAACAACAGTACCGGTAAGTATCTATAACCTGATAACTAGGTGAAGTTGTTGTTGGTGTAGGTGAAGAAACTTATGTACTGTCTGTCCCAGATAAAAATCAGAGACGTTTTCGTCAATATTTCGGAGACAATTTTGAATTTATCGTACAACATTGAAACTTCACACAACTAAAAAATGCAAATTTTTCCCCGTATCTTATTAAAATCGGGATCTGTTGAGAATTGACGAAGATTACAAATATCTACCATGTTTGTTTGGGTCCACGATGATGTTGATCTGCCAATGTTATAACGTGCATGCTTGACGTCATGACTACAAAACATAACGCACACATCTCCCAACAAGTCTAATATTTGTTTTCGAGATTTATTGAGAACTACTGGAAGGATTCTCGCGATACTTTGGAAAAAAAATAGTACTTTTTAGTTTATCTACTGTGTGAAGTTTCAATATCGTCCGATAAATTGTCTCCGAAATATTGCCAAAAACATCTCCGATATATTATCTAGGAGAGACAGTATCTACAATGCCCAACGCTACAGTGGGCCGGTTTGATAACCGCGAAGAACTGATCAGTGTGTCTCACAGGCTCTCAAAGTGTTTTTAGGGGTGTGGACGATGGTATTAGGGTGAAGTGTAAAATATGGGGTCTCTATATATAACTCCATGCTTTATATAAAAATACACGAAGGTCTGAAACGCACTTTGGGTGAAACGAGAAATAAATGGCACAATGAGATGATGGTCCCCTTCTTTCTCAATTCTGATTGGACAGCTGATCAGTGTGTGATCTCTCTTGCCGGAGGCGTGTCACGACTGACCGAACAAAATTGAGAAAGAAGCACACCATCATCTCGATGTGCCGACTTGAATGGACAGTCCGGTTGGATTTTGAATCGCTCTGCAAAGGTATAAAATTGCACAAATTAACTAATTTGACGATGGAAATATATAGAGTGATAATTGTAGAATATGCCGATGTATTTTGTTTGGAGGTACATGTAAACCGTTTATTTCTCGTTTCAACCAAAGTGCATTTGGTGTATTTTACGTTCATATAAAGTTAGACCGCGGTTCGCAGTTCGTTATTCGGGACCAGTCATTCAGCGACTCATAACAGCGCCCCTAGCAGCGCCACCTTGCATCAGATTTGGGATATGAATATGCAAAGATATAGAGCATGGCATTCTCTCTTGCTATACAGAGTTTGGAGTTCAAAGTACTCTATTAAAAAAAAAATACAGATTTCCA
The DNA here is from genome assembly GCA_036873755.1 of Hanleya hanleyi. Lineage (NCBI taxonomy): Eukaryota > Metazoa > Mollusca > Polyplacophora > Lepidopleurida > Hanleyidae > Hanleya > Hanleya hanleyi. Next base: position 45,968 of record JAVTVY010011037.1, on the reverse strand, counting down.
TATCTGAGGAAATAATTGCTGGTTCCCTCTACTAATGAACTGCGAACCATGGTCTAACTGTATGAACTTGTGTATTTTTATATAAAGCATGGGGTTATATACATGTATAGAGACCCATATTTCGACACTGCACTGTAATACCACCATCCACACCCCCCAAAACTCTTGATTTGAGGGCATGTGATGTCTCTGTAATCCATTTTTGAATATCATCAGTAAGGAAATTTGAAGTGGTTATGAATCCATTGAAAATGTTGAATAGTGTGATCGGCTATTCGTCCTTTTCGTGCGTATTTTCCGATAACCCCATGTTTCCTTAACAGCCTGGTCTGTTAACTGCTGGCATTTCCATATCTCGGGGAAAAAATGGAGGTGTGTCATGTCTATAATTATTTCTACTACTATTCTGATTTGATTGTTGAGCAAGTTAAGTAGGTGATTCCTCGGTTTTGATGTCAACTGATAGGATACAGTAATATATATTTTATCAGTGTTGATCAAGTTTTATAATAATTCATTAATTGCCTTTTGATATTCATCTTGCAGATTGTGACTTACATGTAGTACAAGTAACAGAGGCAGAAGGATATTCAAAACCCAAACCTGGGATCTTACCTCTGTCAATGGCACAGAAGTATAGTGTAAGTACGTATTTATCTTTTCTCATTAACAGGATTTAGCCAGAGATATATCCCAATGGACAGACAATTTCAAATTTGGATAGACAAGAATTTGAAAATTTAACATGGGATGGATATGAAGAAAGGAAATTTAGTAGACTGTCCAAATCTAGCAAAATGAGATACTTTGACAGGTAGATTTTATATCCTGGCTGATACACTGGGTTTGTCATGCTGCTGGAATTTCTGCCCAATTACAAGCGTCCGTCCGTCATTCATAATTCAGCTGTCGTCCATTAAAGAATATCAGCGTCCATTATCCAATGGCTCAGTTGCACATCATTGAGAGAACAGTTGATCAGCTACTGATTTGTATAATTTCACTTTCGCCTATCTGTTAAACCAGGACTATTTTGAACTGGTGATAGCTGGCATAATTTTATACATGTACTACTATATTTTCCCAGTATTTGAAAAATGTCATTATGCTTGAATATTGGGAAAATATAGTTCATATGTATGAAATTATGCCAGTTATCAGGAGTTCAAAGTACTCTCCAGGGTTAAAAGATAGGGAAAAGTGAAATTATATAACCCAGTAACTGCTCAACTGAAGTCAAAGATCAGTGAAAATATGGGCTCTCCTTTGTTCTCTCAATAATGTGCAACTGGGTCATTCTTATTGTGATAACAAATTATGCCAGTTGTTACGAGTCAAAATTACTCTCCAGGGTCAAAAGATAGCGAAAAGTGAAATTATATAACCCAGTAGCTGCTCAAGTGAAGTCACAGATCAGTGAACAGACGGGCTCTCCTTTGTTCTCTCAATACATGCAATAATGTGCAACTGAGTCATTCTGATTGTGATATTCACAGTTAGAACATAATATTAATTTAGAACAGCTTAATAATAGGTATTTCATTCTCGGCCATGGATGATATGTGGTTTGGTTGTATGTAGTTTATGCCTCAAACCCCAAAACAAGAAAATATGACCGCCTTTATTGAACATGCAAACTCATCTAGGTGACAAATTCAAGGGCAACAACTCTGGACTTCGCCAAGGAAAAAGATTAGTACTGGTGGAATTGAGGGCTGATCATGCTGATAAAACAATGAGTACACTATACTAATGTTTATCATAAGGTGACGTGATATCCGAGAGTATATGTGTCCATTGTTAGCAAATTAATTAATAAAACAGCAAGGCCTGTATCCTGGGATTTTGTACATTGGTACATGTTTTATGGAGATGTGTACTTTTTACCATTCTTTCTTTGAAATGTTTATACTCTGTTTCAGATGGTTGAGCTGTCACCTGGAAGTGGTGTGTTCATATACCAGGACCAGTATCACCAGGCAATGAACAAGTCACTATCTGAATGCACCTTCTAGAAGACTGAAACAGCCAACAGAGACGAACACATCTGCTCAGGGTGATGAAAGACCAGCGGCGAGATATTTGATGAACACGCTCTTCTCACTTGAACACCTAGCTAGGGGGAAACTGCTGGCGCTGAACGGTGACATCGTTTGGGGCAATAAAGGTTGAGCAAAATCACTATCTGAGCTCCCATACTAATTATCTTGGCATGAACGTGCATTAGGGCATTGTTACCAGCAAGTTCTGAGCTGACCGAATTCTGATGAAATTTTTTTATAATTATTTTTATACGCCCGCTTGAAAAAGCGGACGTGTTATGGGATGGCACTGTCTGTCCGTCCATCCGTCCATGTCGTGTCCGGGCTGAATATCGCGCACTTTTCAAACTACAGACCTGGCGTTTGGTAGGTCACGGGTGCATTAGGGGGAGACGACGCGTCATACGTTGCCTTCTCTTATGTGGGCCGTTTCCATGGCAACCAGACACACCCTCTTTATCTCAGCCATTCTACTACATGGATCTTTCTCAAATTTGTTACACAGGTTCCCCTTGGGCCCTAGTTGTGCAGATACCTTCTTTGGTCCGATTCGAAATCCAATATGGCCACCAGGCAGCCACCTTGGATTTCCCCATGAAACCTTGTTATCGCGATTTCTCAGGAACTACTGCATGGATCTTTCTCAAATTTGGTACACATGTTCCCCTTGGGGTCTAGTTGTGCAGATATCTTTTTTTGTCCGATTCGAAAATCCAATATGGCCAGCAGGCAGCCATCTTGGATTTCCCCATGAAACCTTGTTATCGCGATTTCTCAGGAACTGCTGCATGGATCTTTCTCAAATTTGGTACACATGTTCCCCTTGGGGTCTAGTTGTGCAAGAAACCTTTTTTGGTCTGATTCGAAAATCCAATATGGCCACCAGGCAGCCATCTTGGATTTTCCCAAGAAACCTTGTTATCGTGATTTCTCATGAACTACTGGATGGATCTTTCTCAAATTTGGTACACAGGTTCCCCTTGAGGTCTAGTTGTGCAAGATACCTTTCCTGGTACGATTTGAAACTCCAGTATGGCCACCAGGCAGCCATCTTGGATTTCCCCATGAAACTTTATTGTCATTTCTCAGGAACTACTGCATGGATCTTTCTCAATTTTGGTACACAGGTTCCCCTTAGGGTCTCAATATGCAAGATGCCTTTTTCGGTCCGAATCAAAAATCCAATATGGTCACCAGGCAGCCATCTTAGACTTCCCCATGAAAGTTTTTTATCATGATGTCTCAGGAAGTACTGCCTGGATCTTCTCAAATTTGATACACAGGTTCAATTGTGCAAGATACCTTTTCTGGACCGATTCCAAAATCCAATATGTCCATCAGGCGGCCATCTTGGATTACCCCATGAAACTTTGTTATTGCGATTTCTCGGGAACTACTGCATGGATCTTTGTTAAATTTGGTACACAGGTTCACCTTGTCGTCTAGTGGTGCAAGATACCTTTTCTGGTCTGATTCGAAAATTCAATATGGCCAACAGGCGGCCATCTTAGATTTTCCCATGCAAATTTGTTATCGTGATTGCTCAGGAAGTACTTCATGGATCTTTCTGAAATTTGGTACACAGGTTCCCCTTATGGTCTAGTTGTGCAAGAAACCTTTTTGGGTCCGAATCCAAAATCCAATATGGCCAGAAGGCGGCCATCTTGAATTTCCCCTTGAAACATTGTTACCGTGAATTCTCAGGAAATATTTCTTTGATCTTTCTGCAATTTGGTACACAGATCCGTCTGCCGGCGGGTCGGCTAAATGAAGGGACGTGACTCTTGTGACTCAACGTCACAACTCGACAACTGTAGACTGCTGCATGTTTCGATCCAAGAGAGATAATTAGGATTCAGGCACTTTCGAAGTTTCAACAGTACTGCGCGGACCAGATCTCTTCAATATTAAGTAGTGTACCATCTTACTATTTTCGAGCATGGTATCTTAAAAGAGATATCTCAAAATAGCCTGATAAACAGATCGAACAGAATTAGCATTCGTTCTTAATTATCAAATCTTAAGTATGTTTCATAGCTCACGCCAAAGTGTCAAAGAGATTGGTCTTCGCTTCCAGTACCCAATGATGACACGTTCAAAAAATAAATAAAAAAAATACTACGAAACAAAGGCGAATAATCCTCCATACATGTACATTCACTTTCAGATTAACTTTGCTCATTTCTCTTGTATTATAACAACCGACATAAGTACAGTTTCTAGAAATTTTGAAACTCCTGAAACTTAGATTATATCTTGGTGTTTTTCAATGGCCTTTTCTGATCCTTTTCGCTCAGATTCGAAATTCTGTAAACAAAATTACAAATCAATCGTTTGTTCTTAGTAACAATGGACAAAAAGATCCTCTAGTCATTAGCTTACAATTATCGGACAATGGTGGGCGCCAAGATCCTTCAGGATCTCTCGTTCTATTTAGATAAAAGATATTCAGGAATTAATGATGTTTATTTATTCATTTCAGCTTTCTGTACAACACATTCAACAAGTACAGCCCCTGTGATCAACCGGCAATGGGTGCCAAAGTCACAGGATTAAAGAGCCGAAACAGAGGACTGTGGTGATCAGCGCTTAGTTCACTTGCGTTTCCTGGTATAAATGGAATAGGATACAAACATTGTTACATGTATATGACTGATAGATTATTGAAAGCGACTTCAATTCACACACTCTCCCCTTGATTCACTTGCTGTCTACCATGTCGACATGAGAACAATCAATAGCATGTCTGGATACAACAAGAAAGGACAGTGAATAAGAAAGAACAGTCAAACCATAACTGTAAACAAGTGAGCCGGATGAAAGAATGTTGCTGTAAATATGATTCATAGGGCTATTTTATGTATGAAAGAATTACTGTTTTTGTGTAAAAAATACACTAAAATATTCTTCTGAAATCGGATTTGTTGATTTTTATGGTGTGCTATCGTATATGTACTGCTATCAACACAAGTTAGAAACTCATCTACTGCAGTTCTTTAGTAAAAATTTGTTACAGCTACTTTCTCCAGTTACAGCAAGATGAGCTACAGTGCCATGGCATTATCTTTATGGTGTGCCATCTTATATGTACTGCTATCTTTTGGATTGGGTGGACCTTATCTAGTGTATACCTTACCGGTACCTTCAGCTGTACCTTAATGATACCTCCAGATATAAAATGGCTGACCATATATATATACCTTCCTGGTACCTTGTGTAAGACCCTATACCTTGATGGTACCTCTGGATGTACCTTACTTGCGCCTTGCTCTTGAACTGGTTTTATCCTCATGTACCTACACTATACCTTAACAACACCTTAGTGATACCTTGTTGCTGTGCCTTACTGATACCTTATTCAAGCGAGGTACAGTTAAGGCATCATTAGCATTTTTGGAACGTACCTTACCTGTACCTTGTCCATGTTGGATCAAATGACAAATTTGGAGGTACAGATAAGGTATATGCCTTAACTGTACCTGTCCTGTACCTATGTCAGATCTATGACCTGTACCTTATTGAGACCTTCTTGATACCTTAATGATACCTTGTTACTGTGAGGGCTGTATGTAAATCCATACAGTGCTGAAAGTTTTCAATTCAATGTTCCACCTGTTCAGACTTATATGTTTTTCGGGCGTATTTTGAGTTCAGACTGTGCTCTTGTTTGATTATTTATTGATGGCTCAGCGAGTGCACGGTCATGCCCATCGGGAACCTTTGGCTGTATGTTTCACTGTGACTTTTGAAGGTTCCCTGATACGGCATATCGCGTTGGACACACCGGTTCTCATAAAATTACCGAAGTTAAGCGACTTTGAGCCCGGTCAAGACTTGGATGGGTGACCTTATGCTGCACTGCTGGACTGATAAGTGTCCAGGGTAATAGGAACTGAGGGCGATAATACTTCCCACGCTAATGACTCACCAGCAGTGACATCTGGGAAAGTTAATAGTACCCACTGTCAATTAGAGACTGCTATATAAATTCTCTCACGGTAGCACATAGGGCCCCAAGTCATCTCTCGAGTGCACTCTTAAATCATATCAAACCCTACTTTGTACTTCCTGTGACATTAGTCACACTGCCATGTAAGAAGCTATGTTCGTGAAATATCATAGTGCATTTACATCATTCTATTTAGATAGAAGATATTCAGGAATTATATAGTGTGATAATAGTTATTTAGAGATTAACTATTGTAGAAAATATCTTCATTATTAATACAATGGGCATTGAAATCACACAGTCACTTGCCATGGGACAGGCTGCAAAAGTATTCAGCCTTCTAATGATGTTTATTTATTCATTTCAGCTTTCTGTACAACACATTCAACAAGTACAGCCCCTGTGATCAACCGGCAATGTGTGCCAAAGTCACAGGATTAAAGAGCCGAAACAGAGGACTATGGTGATCATCGCTTAGTTCACTTGCGTTTCCTGGTGTAAATGGAATAGGATACATACATTGTTACATGTATATGACTGATAGATTGTTGAAAGAGACTTCAATTCACACACGCTCCCTTTGATTCGCTTGCTTTCTACCATGTCGACATGAGAACATGTCTGGATACAACAAGAAAGGACAGTGAATAAGAAAGAACAGTCAAACCATAACTGTAAACAAGTGAGCCGGATGAAAGAATGTTGCTGTAAATATGATTCATAGTGCTATTTTATGTATGGAAAAATTACTGCTTTTGTGTAAAAAATACACTAAAATATTTTTCTGAAATCGGATTTGTTGATTTTTATGGTGTGCTATCTATATGTACTGCTTTCAACACAAGTTAGAAACTCATCTACTGCAGTTCTTTAGTGAAAATTTCTTACAGCTACTTTCTCCAGTTACAGCCAGATGAGCTACAGTGCCATGGCACTATCTTTATGGTGTGCCATCTTATATGTACTGCTATCTTTTGGATTGGATTGACCGTATCTAGTTTATAGCTTACCGGTACCTTCAGCTGTACCTTAATGATACCTCCAGCTATAAAATGGCTGACCATATATATATATACCTTTCTGGTACCTTGCGTAAGACCCTATACCTTGATGGTACCTCTGGATGTACCTTACTTGAGCCTTGCTCTTGAACTGGTTTTATCCTCATGTACCTACACTATACCTTAACAGTATCTTAGTGATACCTTGTTGTTATGCCTTACTGATACCTTATTCAAGCGATGTACAGTTAAGGCATCATTAGCATTTTTGGAACGTACCTTACCTGTACCTTGTCCATGTTAGATCAAATGACAAATTTGGTGGTACAGATAAGGTATATGCCTTAACTGTACCTGTCCTGTACCTATGTCAGATCTATGGCCTATACCTTATCGAGACCTTCTTGATACCTTAATGATACCTTGTTACTGTGAGGGTTAGCTCAAACTTTCCTGCGGGATCCAGGACTGCCGAATGGACCAACATTGTATTTTTTGGAGATATTGCAGAACACCTTTCACATTTTAAAAGTAAAGAAAATAGAAAAACTAGAGAAAATATTATCCACTGCATGTTCACCCCGCCGGCAGGTTTAATCCTAGTTTTGTATAGATTGACGGGCCCAAATTATATCACACGACAGATTCGTCCAATATTTATATAACCGCAAATCACGTTGTTGTACTTGAGTAAACGACCAGCCGGCTTGCGTCAGTTTATATTTCTTACCTTAAACAGGATACGAATAAACGATAGAATCAGTATTAAAATCCCTGCTTTCACAGTGAGATGATTACCGCTATAGATAAAATTCTCTGTATGCTATATCAACACGTAGTGAGAAATCGAACTCATTGCCCCAGATTGAACAGCACCTGTTCAGTGAATGTTAAATTCGAGTCGAATTTTGTTCATTGAACGTGAATGATGCGTGTTTGTGAAATTTAGGGGGATTTCAATGATCGGCTTTACTCCGACAATTTTATAAGTCAAGCCTTCCTTACGTCAAATCCGAGCTCTATCGCACACTTGTAACAGATGACTCCATATAGAATTTCATTCCGCTTGAGTGATTAAAAAAGTATCAATCCTAAATCACCGATGCTAGAATCTGGCACAACATTTATGGAAAAGCGTAGACAATCATATGAGTTTAATTGATAACGGAATATGAATATACTGAAGCGTCTAGGAAACAAGCGCCTGGGTCGTTTTTCAATATTCATCCGTCGCTCATTAAGGATGTCCGCTGGTGGTTTTTGGCTTTGGCAGTCATTTTGCCCGTTTTTCCTATTGGGTTATCTCCTTTGCCTGGGTTAAGAGATTTCCTTTAAAAGCCTTCTAGCCGAGAATTTTACACAGCAACATCTATCCAATTTGATAAATTTTGTAAAACCTTGTGATTATCTGTAAACAGCTAAATACTACTTATTCAAAACTAGGGCCATTCCATATGTTTTCTGGGTTATAAAATTGAGCATGGGTCAGTCTACTTAACGTTGCCTTCAACTAAAACATGCACACCAACCTATATTTTGTCTTTGTTTTCCCTCATATTACACAATTATGAATGTAACAACACACATTAATCAAAAAGTTGATTACTTTGATTTACCACCAGCGGACATCCTTAAAGAATTGGTGCGTCTATAATTCAAAGAACCTGATTCATGAAAAGCACTTAACCAAATTCATAAAACAACAACAAAACAAACATAGTATACATAGAAACGGGCAATCTCCATCGCAGAGAGATGCGGTTAACAGTTTTATATGATGCCGGCAACACAGCATGATGTTCTAAAAATTTCAAATCAGTATCTCTGAACAATATGCCTATTCCGTAGGATTTTCGTTGTACATTCGCTATCTAGAGAATGATGTATCACATCCACTCTTTCACAGTGACTGTTCAGATGAACACCATGGGGATACTTACGACCCCTAGCCCCAGGTTAAACGGAATTAGACACAAAATACGAAACGTAATAGGCTCGTATTTTGCTATTAGCATGCGATATGTGTCACCAAATTTGAGAAATTTTGAGTGAAGGCACTTGGCAGTATAGCCCTGTTCTATAAGTTTCTTATTGTAAGAAAGGCTTATGTAAACCAATTAAGCATTGGGTATATAAAGAACAGTGCCCACAGATATAATACATTTAGACAAGATTTAACAGCTAGTTAACACATACGACGAGAAACATATATAATTAAATATATATCATATGACATGTAAAAGACAAAACTGAACGATAAAGGACGACAGATGGATCAGTTGAATTAACATGACACTAAACACTATTTCCATGTTTTCATATGTAGAAAGAGTGATTTGCATTAGGGTACGATATCAGCGTCAGTTTATTTCCCGCAATCTTCCTTCCTTGAACATATAATTTATATCCTGCTCGCGGAGATTATGCTGCGAGTGGCTTGCCAGTCAGTATTGCCGAATGGAAATCTACGAAGTAGCCCGGTTACTGCCCCCGGAGATCAACGAGAAGTTGCCAATGCGCCGATTATCAGGACTGAACTTGTTAATACAACTTGTCTGGAATGTTGTTGCTAACGGATTAAGATGTCAACAATATCGGCTATATATACTTTACTATTGTGTTAAACCGCACTGCGGTGGTCTAATGGTTAGAGCGTCGGCCTCGTAAGCGGTAGGTTCTGGGTTCGATCCCAGGCCGGGTCATACCTAAGACTTGAAAAATGGTACTTGTTGCTTCCTCGCTTACGCTTAGCATTAAGAGGATAGAACAAGGACTGGTTCGCTCGGTGTCAGTATAATGTGACTGAGTGGGGTGTCATGTCTGCCTACGGCATGATATTTCAGTGAGACAGCACTATAAAATGGCAGCATTAGATCTGCTCTGTTACAAGTAGGATCCCCTTCCCCTCCCCCTCCCCTCCCTTCCCTTCCCCGTCGTGATATAGCTGAAAAAATGTTGAAAGCGACGTTAAACCCTATTCACTCACTCACTATTGTGTTAAACCGTAGTCCACAACATCAGTTTGTTGTGTTGCTGCATCAGGCTTAAATTATGAAATGTATCCGTTGTTAAATGAAGTAAAAATGTTAGCTTTGCATATTCAAACCTTAATTCAGCTAATATTTGAAAGTCCAAGACTGTTGAAGTGCTGAGCGGAACACGAAATAGCGCAACATCTCGAACACATGAAGGCCACCCTAGGAATTTGAAACAAGCGAATGACTGATGACATTCAAATCTATGTCTCGGGATTTACATAATGTTCAGCTGAGCACAATCAAACTTTCACTGACATTCAGTGTGATAATTTATTTTTTTCGGTATAATCGAACTACAGAGGTAAAAGCGTTCGATGTCCGGTGTTTTCACATATAATATCGTCCTATTAGCGTTTGGAACGCGTTTCAATAGCGTTGGGAACGCGTTTTGTATTCGTTTCGTTTGCTTCTCAAAGAACGCATTTATTACATACGCGTTAGTACATATGCACGGCCTGGATCTGGGCTGATAAGTTCAGACGGTACTGATAGTTGTAAAACAGGCGAGACAGGCATAATTAGTATACGTAAAATATAGATACACGACTAGTGATATACAGAAGTGTCGAAAGCACGTCCCATAATTTGACCGTTGGACGATTGACGATGTGCTTACCTTATATTTGTAAAGGCACAGCGGCTAACTATGTTTAGTATTGATAGATTGAAGGGTTTATGTAATCCAACAATTGTGTGGGTACCTTGTACTAGCGGATCGGGGTCTAGGTATACAAATACATAGCATTGTTAAACACAGCCTGAGAAGACGGGATCTTCAATGTGACTTTCACGTGATGAAAAGTTAAAGCAAACAGTGAGTAAGGTTTTCGCTTGCAAGTTCTTGAACTACATCATGGGAGACGTGTCGTCAGTATTATCCCCGCGAAATGTTTAGAATTACACGGAGTGCATGTGCTCGTGAACGGCACGTAGTCTATTTGGAATATCTTCAAAAAATTTCATATACATTTTTGTAAAATATCCTTAGCATGTCAGGCCAAAATATCAGTTTGTGTTTGCGCTGAGAAATATCGAAGTATGTTAGTATAGAGGAGACGTCACTTCCGGTTTCTATGGGGAATGTATTCCTCCGTGGTGATGCGTTCTGGCGGTGATGCGGTCGTGGGGAGAAGCTTCCGCGGACAGAAAGTAGTCCCAAATACGCGGGTTTTCGTGAGAATCATCTGGAATGTTCACAGTTTAAGAAAACAAGGAAAATCTTTAAAATGAGAAAACATGTCCCGTTGTATTAAATACACAACATAATTTGTATCACGCGATGATACGTTCACTGTAATTATAGGTTCTAGCACCCACGAGTGTGTTTATTGTTTGCAGTCATGAGTGAATGATCAGTCAGCTTGCATCAGTTTATATTCCAGTACAAGTCATACCTCATCCTACACATATGCAGCCTGTACACTTGAACGGGCTGAAAAGTAACATTCACTGAACAGACGTAGGAGACTGGATAACGAGAGAAAGAGAGAGAGAGAGCGAATTAAGGTTTAATGTCGTGTTCAGCAATATTTCAGCTATATAGCGACAATCAAACAAAATACTCAAGCCAAATAACTTAGTAATCCAACGCATTAAAACATACACGCATTAAAACTTATGCAACAAACCGATTTTTCTCAAATAACCCAAGATGCAATCCTCTATCAGCCGACTAAAAGATCTTCCAAAGTAGTCACTCGATAAAAAGCATCTCTTACCATCTTAAATTCTATGCATTCGATAAGAATATGTTTCACCATGAGATCTTCAAGGCATGGCATACACCTTGGGACTGGCTCTTTTTTTTGTAAATGTTCGTGAGTTAGTCGTGTATGGCCGATTCTACATCGCCTGATCTTGGTTTGATCGAAACGCTTCTGGCTGTTCAGATAAGTATAGCCTACAGTTTTGTTTAACTCGTGAAGTTTGTTATTATTCACAGCATCCCATAAAGATTGAAACAGCCGTCTCACATAAATACAGATAGAGGGTCTGAAATCGCTATATGGGATTCCACCAGGATCAACCTCAGCATCTAGGGCTACCGATATACCGAGGCACGCCAGGATGACGATCCCTTTGATGTAGGGAGGGAAAGGCATGAGGCTGTCTTAAGTCAAAACAAAAACAGATACCGACACGTGATTTCACAGAGGAATAAATATACGACACATTGTCCTGCGTTTATTCGCTAAAATGTGGAAGTATTCGTAGATGACAAGGGGGCACGAATGGGATTCGGTTAAGAGGCGGTTGTTCTTCGTTATGGCAGATCCGTTATCTCCGGTGATACGGCTCTACCAACAACGATGAAGATATTGACTACGCTCTGCATGATATGAACTTATTCTGAACGAATGATTTAGCTATGTATACTAGCCGGTCAACTAGTTGCTTCCGTATGCACACAGAAGCCAGATAAGAGCTGCTATCTTCTTTCGCTGCGGATACGGACTGAATTTGAACCATTCGGTTAACCATGCAGTCTGTTTGGTTCTCCTCATTTGACATAATTCCAATATAATATCTGAAGGAACATCCAAGTGTCCCCTCCACAGTTTCGGGTGAATGGTAGACAAACAGGTGGAAGCGGTACCAATCACTGGATACTCACCCTGACGAAGTTATATGAACACATAGTAGCAAAGTGGCTCAACCCAGAACAATCGAATGATTGTTCCACGCAAAGTGTAACGTTTTGCACGCTGGTTGGCTGGAATTCTCGGAGCACGAAAATCTTTGTCTGCAAGCTCAATTCTTAATTTCACGAGTTTTATTCCCATTTTTGTTGACAGAGGTGATTGGAGATATGTTTTTGTGGAGCCCATTTCTCATGTTTTGAAATCGACCATAGTAGAGACATGGCATGTTAATAGTGAGCTTGACACTCTTATTTTGACAGACATGGATGTAATCGGCTATGGCCAAATTCAAAATGGCCGCGATATAGCGTTTCTTACGGGACTGGAACATTTTTTTCCCCGTATTGAAATCGTACGGATTATTATTCCACGGATACTTGTTACCATGATATCTCAAGAACCGACAGATCGAGCAAAAACAGGGTAACTGCCGAGGAGTGCATATAAGAAATACAGCCTGACTGGTCTATTAAAATGACGGTCATCTTGGACTGACCTAGAAATTTTCAAAGATCTTTTCCTTCAGAACCATCGAATCAATTGACTTGAAAATTGGTATACATGATCACTGAGCCATACTCTCCGCAAGGGGCTCAAGGGATTTTGATCGTTTGACAAATATGGCCGCTAAATTAACGAATCAATTCGGGCAGCCATCTTGGATTTTGTACTTTAATTTGTTAAAATTGGCCTATGCCATTTTATATGTAAACGTGGCCTACAAGTTCGATTACAGCAGTCATTTACTTCTGAAATGCCCATTACCATTAAGAGTATTTTTTTTTGTTTTACTTTTTCACGGATACTTGTCAGCACGAGATCTCAGGGAGCATTCAACGGATCGAGGTGAAACCGATTTATTGGAAACTTGGCGCCAGGCGTGCTCATCAAAATTGTTAATTTTCCCACTTTCGGAGTTCGATGACGGAAGTGGTGTAGATCAATGCCATGTGACATGTAGATCACACAGTGGCAAGAATTGTGTTCCTAAGAGACTTGGATTTCGCACAATCTCATTTTGAATTATTGAACAATATCGCCGAGAGGTTATAAACCAGTTTTCCAGAAGCGTGTGCTGGCAATGCTCTCTATTTGTGAGTGCTATGTGTCACGATGTCGGCACGTACTGCAGCACTATACACAACACTATTAGGTAGAAACATTGTTCCATAAAGCTGACATTCGAGTAAGCTGCCTGGCACAACACTTCACGGAATCACAAGAACAGGACACTGAACCCGGATGATGCCGTAAATGTTTCAGTTAAATTTTGAAGTCAAACCTACGGAAAGTGTGAATTAAGAGTGTAATTAAGCTGGACATCTCTCTTTCCAGCATATATTTCACTAAACTTTTCACATGAATTGCTATACACATGAAACAAATGAATTAAACCTCACAATTTCACATTATGCTATGGATAAAATTGATTAAGGTTAAGTGCCTTTCTAATGCACTAATAGTTGTTTAACAATAACGGATACCTTGTTGGATGCAACAATAACGTTCGGACGTTTAAGCCATTTAATTACTCCCATTTGACTATTTCTCTTTTACGATACCTTGTGAATTGTTCGATACGGTTTCCCTGCACTTACAGACTCACCCACGCAGATGAAGTAAACGATGAGGAAACCTAACAGCTCAGTTCTGCCATTTGTTGGAGACATTTTGCATGAAAATTTCGCGACCAAGTAATAGAACTACCTTACAACGCTTCAACTGAGAACTCAATTATTAGGCGTTCTTATATGCACACTGTTCGAGCTCAATCTCACCTTTTGGCCTAAAATAAAAATTCTGGGCTATTTTGAGAACATTTTCCCCCTTTTGTTATGAACATCTAGGTTTAATATCATGGAAATACCAGTACCTCAACATTATTTTTCACCAAATGAGTGGCCTGCCAATAGAGATAGGGACATTTAAAGTTATACAGCCATAAATTTGTCTGCCCAATAACATTTGTATAGTACTTGCCTTGTCGATACGGTGTCAATATTCAATATTCAATATTTAGAGGCGATTTGCAATATTTGTAATCAATAGCTCGTAACATAACTCCAGCTTGTTGAGTTAACGATCATTAATGGTAAGCGAAGTTATGGATTTATTTGGAACTTTTAATTGAGATTGACATTTGTCCTGGTTGAGTTTATGAATTTATCTTATCTTAGTAATCATTCTTATGAAGCTGTCGGAGTTTGTACGATATTCTTATACATATGAGTGTGTCCTTTGTGGTTCGCCATATGGCAGAGCTAATTAGCGTAGAAACAACCCTGTGAACATTATACATTCAAACAACGTAATTTCAAAATGATCTGAATTATGTATATGTGAAGTTTTATCCTGCTATTTGTTCATTTTAAATGTCTATGTGTGTTTTTCAATATTGGAAATCTCCTCGCCAGACTGATCACAGTGGGAATTGTCACACATTCACTAAGTGTTTTGGGGATCCCACTATATAGTCCTGTGGGGAAGATGAAAAAAGGCTGCATTTCAACAGTTCAACACGGAGACACTGACGTCAACTGACCACAATGTATTGTTCGAAATTTACGGATCAAAATACAAATAACAATTCGTGCATGTAGCTGAATGGCCCGAACATAAAACAGGCACAGATCTGGACCAGGCTTCACAGGTCAATGGATAGTTGAAAGACCACGGTTCACGCATGACAGGAACCCGGTAATTTCGCGGAAAAGTCAGTGACGTCAGCAGAGGCAGAGTGGAATGACCACAACAATGAATCAATGTAAGTGAGTTTTTCTCCGACGAGGAGCATTGATAATAGCAGTGATCAGCCCTATTGAAGGCGAAAGCTTTTTTCGGTACTGAGAGGGCATAGCATTTATATGCGGTCAACAGTTTGAGCATAAGCCCCACTATTACAAGCTGGACTATATATAACGTTCAATGTGTGGGTGCTTGTTCAGCCTTGTGTGTCCCGCTCTCATCCCGCGCTCATGTATATTTCGAGTGACTTGTGTCTGTCTTCATATGAAGCTAGTTTCCATCTGTCTCTCTGTTTTAGCAGGTGACAATCGCTTGCTATTGCTGCCGTGATCCTGAAAATATCCGAGTAATAACATAGATGGAAATGGCTCCCCAACGCGATACCGCCCTATTACGGGATGACGTCCTGAGCTAAATAGAAGTACCGTTATCCGTTCCTCAGTTTTGCCCTAAAGATCCATCCGTTTCTTCGTTGCACTTTGATGGAATTTTTTTCCTTTCATAGTTCTCTGCCATCAATATTAAAAAACAGCTTTGGTGATAATTCAAATATTGGAGTGGCTCGGAAATCGGAAGGATATTCGTCAAAAATGCATGATAATTAGTAAATAATAATCTGATAAGCTTTAAAGTCACACAGTCTCAGCTCTCAATTTTTCGCCGTTCCGGAGGAAACCAACGGGTGAAAGGGCGGAAAGTGCCCCGACGCCAGGTAGGGTAAATGTTTAACCATGGTTCTTGTGCAATTATGAGTCATGTTCAAGATAACGATGTAAGTAATGAAATGTTCTCCTCAAACATTTCACTCGTATTCGGTCTCAGATGATTCAAACTCCTCTTCCTACAGCAGGAGAGAAATCATCACGATCCCCTTTCATGTCAGAGATGACGCTAACAACATCATAATTCGATCGTTCTGCGCTGTCCGCGGGATGTCGCGGCAAGGCAGAGAATGTAATAGATTGTGACAATGTAGCGTTGTGACGATGTTAATCTCTCCATTATAATATCACAAATTCCGACATGCTTGTGGCGCTGTGCACTACAATGGCATTAGTAACATTAAAATTGTTAAAATTAAAGTCGTAAAAACAAGAAACATCATAAGATTTAGAAGATTATCATGAATGTGAAGTAAACTTGTAAAGGTACAACAGGTACACTTCATTAAACATGTTCCGCATCAAAACCGTTTTCGTGTCACAATGCTAGGTTTTTGCGTCAAGCCTACCTCGGCTATCTTAAAATCATGAACACAGGCTAGTTTCTCGCGTGGCAAACGATTTTCAAGTCGTTCCCATCGTCGAAACCACATCAATATAATTCTATCACAGTACGATTTTTTACGTGGCTGCTAATAGGAACACCATTGCAATCTACTTCAATTATATCATGTACTTCAAGTTTCATTTCACTGAGTGTCTCAGCTCGTTCGCTTTCTGGATTGTAAACTCCAGAAGGTCCTGCATGTCGATAAGACTGAGAATGTTAACTCCTATCAACGTTATTTTTGATACTGGTTGGATAAGGCTTACAACCAAGCACTATCACTTTAAATATGAGGATGTATATTATACGATGGTTGCAAGATAGGATTGTGGCGAGCAGGATTTGTACCTGTATGCTTCATAACGTGTGTCGACATGGTTATGCTTCTCTACAACAACCTTCGACTCTTGGTCCTAATACTATTACGTTTTGACGTTTCGTATATCTTGACTGTACTTTGAAGTGATGGAATCAGATCAAGCAAGGGATCTAAAAAAATAGCAAAAATTGATTTCTCCATTGAGATATTTCTTCAAGAGAGAGATCGTCTTGTACCCACTGAAACAGTATTTTTGTTGATTGCCATAACCAATTGTCAATCTCTTTATAGTGAATGATTTGTCAAATATATCGCTATAATGCATAGCGGCACTTATCAATAATTATCTATTCCAATTCAAGAACATTCTGTGAGATCTTTCGGTATGTTCCGTGTATTCAACAATGCTGCTATGATCTCCACATTACCACGACCAAACTGATATAGTATGTAAACTTACCACTCTCTTCAACACCAGCATAAACCCCATGAGGCATTTCGTCTTCATTTGGCTAGTTTCTCACCAAAACCGCTTCAGCTCCAAGGAGAGGAAATCGTGTTGCCTGATCCTGCGTGTCGCAGGCTGATGCCATTTTGACTGTATTCTAAACATAAGATATACTCACTACGTTAATGTGCTAGAAAGCTCTCCTACTTTGCAGAACGGTC
Organism: Hanleya hanleyi; assembly: GCA_036873755.1. Classification (NCBI taxonomy): domain Eukaryota; kingdom Metazoa; phylum Mollusca; class Polyplacophora; order Lepidopleurida; family Hanleyidae; genus Hanleya; species Hanleya hanleyi. Next base: position 28,294 of record JAVTVY010011037.1, on the reverse strand, counting down.
TATAGAACGGATTTCATCGTCGATCCCATGCCTTGTACGATACTTTTTCTGATGTTCCGATATTCAGAAATTGCACGCACAGACGCAGAAATCGACAGACCAATAAGAGTAGCTGTTCCATCTCATCGACGGTTTGTTGGATCAATGAACAGGAAAAACGTCCTTCCTCTAAGTTCAGGAGAATTTGCCAAATAACGACACTCATCTGTCTTGAGGTAACTGGTGCTGTTGATGAGTTTACACAACCCACTTACAAAAACGAAAGGAAGAAGGAAAATGCACAATTCAAAATATTAATATCAGATGTGATAATATCTCCGGCGAGAGAGAAGCGGTGAAAACCTTTCAATGATGCCTGTAAGACACTTTGATTGTGTCTGTTGATATGAAACATGAGGATCTTGCAGTGTATGTATTCATACGGCCCCTATCCTCAAGAGGAAATAGACACACGTCACAAACGTAACACCAAAGATGTTGCACTCGAAATGCAAACACACTGCGTTTAAGGAGAGCATGTACAAATTTGGACCGTGGATAGCGCTCCATTTCTCACGCAGGCCCGGTCCGATTGGGACTTGCTGTAGTCAGACTTTGTTTTCGGCGCGGTCGAAAGTTCACGCTGGCCCAGTTCTTTCGGACCGTTCCAAAACTTTCTTTTGACCGCGGTCCGAATAAAGTTGTTCGTCGACCAATTTAGGCCGGTCCAATTCATCGTTCTCCTTCCACTGAATTTGTTTTTCTTAACTAACGAAGGTGAAGCGTCCAAATTGTTTACGATGTGCTCAGCTTTTTGAGCACGCTCGGCCTCTCGTGCGATAGGTAAGATTCGGCCATTTCAGAATGTACTCACAGTTAATGTCTAGGAGAAGGAGATGACGGTCTTGTACAAATTAAACTCGGTACAGCTCTCGTTTCGTTCAGAACGGTATGTAATCCAATAATGCCCACGTTCAGAAAGGACGGATCCAACTGCAGGGAACGGTCCATATGGATCGGTAGTTTTTGGAGGTGGGGCCGGTTCTACGCTGAGAGAGATGGACCTGTTTTTTTCACGCGGAAATGCAAATAGAACGGTCAGAATTGCCAGCTAACATGCTCCCTAAACCGTGCACAACACAGATCGTGTTGCGATATCACGCTAGTATATTTCTTGTAGCGAATTGTATCGTATGACAGAAAAAATTATGGTCTGATGTTGCGTTCAACTATATCTCAGCTATGTCACGACTATCGACCAAAATTCTTGTCTAAGTATTCCAACAACCCAACAATGTAAAAGTGTTCAACACAGGAAATTACAAGCCTGTACCTGTAAGAAATGTCTATAGACAAGCTCTATGACTCACCAGTATGAAGACTATATTTTTAATCGTCTTCTGTCTTATCATGAATGGAGTCAATAAAAGTAACTTATCTTTGTTTTCTATCCGTCGAAGAATGGGTTGAAAATCAAAATATTCGACGTTCGAATACCGGTCCAGGCAACTGACCATGCTGATTATAACAAGAATTGTCGTCTAACATGTCTGGTACATGTACAGTACTTGGTCGAGGGAGATACCAGCCAGAAAGTTGTTTCTTATAAAAGCCCAGAAGATTGTTTTCAGTGAATATTTTCAAATTTCACAAATCAGAAACTTCAATTCAATGATACAAATCAAAGATAAATCACAAAAATATCAATTTCCAGTTAAGGATATAGAGAGCAAGTAACACCGTGTGCTCTTATTAACATGTTCGCTTCGATTCAGGAACATACATTTGGGGTCTTCCGTATAAGGCCGCAAAAGTAGTTAACATATAATTAAATAGTCATATAGACGAAAACTTTGCAATAACATATCTGATTAATGCTCTAAATTCCATTCAGAATATGGAAGCGCGTTTCTGGAAACGGTAGCTATATATTTAGTTCAGCATAATAATAAATTGATACAGAAGACAAATAATGGAATCCTAGGTAGGCTGTCATCGTCCCTTGGCGCATTACATCACGAGTGCACAAATACATGTACATGTAGATATCAAATGAAAAAATGAACATAATCTTAGCAAAGGTTCAAATTCTGTTTCACGCGGGATTTCTTTACTGACCGACGGCTGAATACTAAATGTTAGATCGGTCGCCGGTAAAGTATACCTGCTTATCTGTGCCATTATAACGTCTATAGATTTTACAGTTGGCCACTGCCGTAATCAAAACAGTAGATGGCGTTTTGGTGGATGTCCGTGATAATGGCGACCCCACAAATCCAAACTCATGTGGAGATGGAGAATGCTGTGTTTAGGGGCATGTACCTTACCAAATACTAAGTTTAGTTGAATACCGGTATGGTATATGGTGGGTGCGTGAAAATATCAATGTGTATCAGCCTGAAGACTGTATCTACATCTAAATCATACGGTACTTGCCGAAGGGCGGTGGTTCTCTCCGGGTACTCCGGCTTCCTTCACCAACCAAACTGACTGTCACCATATGAGTGAAACCAACTTGAGTGTGACATTAAGCCAAATTCCCTCCCTCCCTCCCTGCCTAAATCATACGGAATTATGTCTTTTTGGAATGTGGAATTTTCTTCTTCAGATATTAGTGTCATCCCTGTGTAGTTTAATCTAATTTCATAAATATATATATCTTGCTATTCTGCTGCTTGTATACTCTGACGTATATACCTGAATTTCATGGACGAAGACCAAAGTATCGTATAGCATGTGAACCATTACGATGAGAGCACAAGTTCTGTATGACCAAAACCTTTGGCGGCGAAATGTGTCTCTGTGGACCAGAGGTTGAGTGTCACCCTGAAGCACATAGTAGAACTTTTGGACGTTAAGCCTGGAAGTATATTGTGTGCGTGAAATCGCAAATGTGTATCAACCTGAAGACTGTGTCTAAATTTACTATATCTGAATACAATATGGGAACGTATCAAACGAAATTATGTCTATAAAACATTATATTACATATGGAGTAATATGTATGTTTAACTCATCAAAAACAATCATAAAGATTATACACAACCTGTTTTTACAATAGAAATAGAAGATGTAATACAATAAACGCGCTCGGAGTCTAAAAAAGAAAGACAATCACAGTCTATTTCGTCTAGCATCGTCATTTCGTTTAATCAACGTAACAAAACATTTCCTCCGAACCTATTTTCATTAGACTATACCAGTGGCATCGGAACTTAATTGAAAGTGGGGAGTCCCACTATCACAGCCCAACAGGCGAGGGTCTAGGGGCCGTCCAGGCCCCGAAGCTCCGGGGTCCTAGATCGCCGGAGATGCGTTTTGAGTATTTTCCCGGAATAAACCTGATCATACTGCAAGCAGATTTCTGGTTCTATTTTCACGATTTTTTTCGCAATTCTAAGCGTCGATATTGAAAAAATCGCACCTCATGCCTGTATCCATTTGACTTTCTAGTTATATTTAAAACATACAAAACGATAACTTTTAGTTCTTGGAAGGGAAACCAATATGCCTACCGATATGACTCATTCACACATAAATAAAACAAGGAAATCCTGACAGCCCAACAGGCGAGGTACCAGATCACCCGGGATGCGTTCTAAGCGTTTTCCCGGAAATAAATTCGAACATAATGTATGCAGATTTATGGTTCTATTTCCACGTTTGCTTCGCATTTATTAGCACACATCGATATTGAAAAAAATCATACTTCATGCCTGAATTCATTTGACTTTCTAGTTATATTTAACACATAAAAAAGCGATGACATTTACATCATGGAACATTAGGACCAATATCATACCAATTCATTCACACAAAGCTGAAATAAGCGATCCTCACCGCCTAGCTCCAGGGTCTCGGGTTGCCGGAGATGCGGTTTAAATCGGAACACAATGTATATAGATTTATGGTTCTATTTTCACAAACGTTTCGCATAAACACGCATCGATATTGAAAAATATGCCGGACTCCATTTGACTTCCTGGTTTACCACAAACAAATGTAATTTTTATGTGAGGACATGGTCAGTTAAGAGTGCCAAAAAGTGGGGGGAGGGCTGCAAAGATATTCGCCCCCCCCTAAATCAAAAGTGGGGGGCACGAACCCCCGTGCCCCCCCCCCCTTCCGACGCCACTGTATACCGACATGCGCAGTCACTATCAAATGTTCTGATAGATATTGTGAGCATCATTTCACAAAGAAAATGGGCTTACTTTAGGATGAAAAACAACCAAGGGTACAGCAAACTTTCATTGTCATTTTTGTTAGGCCATACATAGACGCATTCTTCTAAGATGGTGACAGTCTGAAACTTGGGCAGATACATGTAGTGTGCTAGAGGCATTTATAGCGGATTAGAGAAAAAAATCTCAGAAAACGCAAATCTTAGGGGTGAGAGTAACACATTACACTATTTGTCCACTTCTACTACTTTATATGTTACATGTAAGGTATAATTTTGTATTGTGTATTGTTCAAGGTTCGTCCCACATGCAGGCCAGTAGGTCACCATTTCTACTTTTAAACGAAAATTAGGATATGTGTTCTATATTGTCAGCTGTGTACACTTGAGAAGACACCAATATTAAACCAAAAAACAGCTATGACAACAATTAGCAGCCATTCTCTACAGACCATGTGCCAGTTTTTGACGAAATAATTTCAACATCCGCCTTATACAATTTCTTTCCACGACTGTTCATAGATCGAAGTAATTAATTTTAAATAAGCACGGAAATTAGGGGTAGGGTTGCCAAATATAATGTGTATAATTTCTTCCTTCAAATATTGCAACAGAGATATCATTGTGAATTTATTCTGTAAACTCTGATCTACATTGTACGTCAGCGTTTAATGTGACAGACTGAAATCAGTTATATAGGTCAGTTGGCCACCGCACTGTCGACAAAGCAAACCAAAGGTTAATTTCGCAAGTTGAATTAAAAGTTAATTCGCAAATGAAAGAACAAATGCATAAAACGAAATAACTAAAAAGGGATGGGATATCCATTTAAATACAAGATTCAGATCTGACATACAGTAGTTAGTCTGTGGGGAATTTCTGTATTCGGATTCGAAATACCATTTTCATAAGACAATATTACCACCAAACTCCAAACAGGCATGAACACTAGCTAATTTCTTGCAAGGCAGAAGCGGTCATGCTCATTTACTGGTTTGCGGCACGCTGGGATGACACATTCCTTAATATTCCACTATCTATCCTGCCTCGGCTGTTACAAACAAAATGCAGCATCGTGAAGGTACAGTGTTACCATAACTTATGTGGCAGATGTAATATTTTGACGATAATCGGTTTTGACGTCTGGAGCCTCCGGTATTTTATCTGCGGTTTCTTTGCAGTGATACCGTAAAGGTATGGTTATTCATATGCTAATCTTCACCTGTTCTGTACCTTTATCGGTGTCCGTGTTCTTTGCCTGTTCCAATCTTTTATCCAAATTACCTTTTCCGTCTTTCTATTGCTTGTGGTCAATGCGCTGTTTATCGGTACATGCATATCGTGCGAGCGTGTCCTATTTAACCCCATTTGCTATGTGATTTTGTGCGCATTTCATTTTTGCTTTACCGTCGGGCGCACCTTATCGTAATACAGGCTTGCTGATCCGAGAAATTCGATAGTTCAGGTGGGGTAAGCTTTATATTGTGTATAATGTCGTACTCGATTGTTCCGGATCGGGTTGCGAAAATATATTTCGTACCGGCTACCATGCATTGTCTATGGGTGCATTGTTTGATTCATGTATTGGTTGCATAACTTTTTAGTATACGCTGTTTGTTGGTTTGAACAATAACGATAATCACGTAACGTAGCGACAACAATGGCGGCTGTATTAATAATTGGTTGGAGTGAATCTAATGTTTCTCTTACTTGTTATTATATGAATGCGTTGTCATCTCATACTGATTCATTACCCGTTGGCATGTTTAGTGCATGACACTGATATAAGATTATGGTATCATTTATTATATTCTGATTTATTGTGCGGGATTAAATTTGTTGTTATATTGTATTTATAGGGTCGATTTCCTTCTGGCTGATTCCTGTGAAAATAAAATCGGAAAAACAGAACCTCGCCTCTGCAGTTACCCTCATTGAGTATACGTGTGACTGTTACACTTAGAAGCGACCAATGACTGGATATTCCTAGGAGGTCAGGATGACAATCCAGGAAGTCACTCTAACTACATTTACACTCAGATGATCGGGGAAAAAAGCCCTTAAAGGGAACTGGGAACCTTCTCATAATTATCCATGTACAGAAATGACGGCAAGAACCTGCAATTTAAATCACGGTTATTACCTATCACGGCACCGCCAAGAATCAAACCATTCAGACTAGAACGATATTTTCCAGATATCGAATTCAATCGAATTAATATATAGTTATCGGATGTAACATCTGGCTACAGGGCTGAATTGTGTCTTCAATAATGGAATTAATGACTAGTTAATAGAAGTAGCAGAAGTGAAAACATGTTTAATATGTTTCGCTGCTCCCTAGTTTTCGTGTGTGCTTTTTTTCTATACTATGATTGTTGGGGTTTTTTTTGCTGTTAATGTTGTTATATGGAATAGGCCTTTGCATTATGGACGCGGAAATTAAATATCGACGGCCGAATATTTAATGACGAACTAACAATTGGCTTATAATCAAATGCTGTTAATGTCAACATTACGAACCCCGCATCTTGGAATATTGCAAGCCTCCCCACACTCACCCGAGTGATTCGAAGTTGGTTATCATTCGATCTTAAAACACAACAATCCAATCTAAAACTGTATAAGAACCAACAACGTACAAATGCAGATAGAGAGGAACAGTCTTTAATACTCCTTCCCTTCCATAGCTTGTAACAATCGTCTAATGGTCGGTTTGCATCTTGAAAGCTGACTGACAAAATATCACTTCCATGCTTACTGACCGACATTCAGGGCACTGGCTAAATGCTTTTTGTTATAGACCAAGGTACATTCACGAGTTGGATACCTTATTTGTAACATCCGAGTCATCAGATGTATACATTTTATGGAATGTGAATATGCTTACCCATGCTGCGTACCCTAATGGTCGCATCAAAGTGATGCTGTGACCTACTGATCCATTCAATGAATTAGCTTTAAAAAACCATAGACTTCTCATGGGAAAACAATTCAACAGAACAGCACATGAGCCACCTATGTCCTGCGTATTAGCTAGCAAAATTAACGCATACCGATGTAATTGGTCTTTATAGAGGGTAGAGTGATCCATTGACCTACATAACAGACACCTGTCCGTAATATTATATGTTTCCGAACTATGTAGACCATAGCCCACATATATGACTTCACAATGGTATCTTAAAAAGGCAATATTTAGTCAGTAGATTTCCTTGACGACCAACCTTCTCTCTCGGTGTTGCAATGCTCGCAACTGGCTTTATAATGAGAAAATGATATTTGGTTGAGCGTATAGCCCTCCACTGACCATATATACATATGGAAATGATTTTTGAGAGAGAAAGATTAAATTGGTCGTCAGTGGGGTCGTGGGTTCGAATCCCGCTGACGATCAGTCTATTGTTTCTCTCTCAAAAATCATTTCATTCCACATAAAGTTCGCGTTTGTTCAAAATGAGTTCAATCTGTAAACCATCTTGGGAAGAACTAGTTGAAGGCAGATAATGAATGTTTTCGTCAAAAACTGGGACTTTGCCTGGAGATAATCTATACATGTCGGTTGTTATTTTTCTATATTGTCTATATTTTTCCTATTGACCTACATAAGATAAGTCTTTGACCAATAAAAGCAAATTTAGCATCAGGTGCTAGTCTCTACAAGACTGGGGCTAACTTTTGATTTTGCTATAGCTTTTAAACCGTAATAAATACGAACTTTTTTTCTGTTTGCGTGGTATTCCCAAGAATGAGATCTTTCACAGAGAATTAGTCTACCCTTCTTAACATTAATGCATGTCTTTCGAACTATGGACGCGGATATTCTGTAATGAACGACGGTTGAATTATGAATGATCGACCAGACGTTTGTAATTACAGAAATAGGCTCAAAATTACCCCAATATGATAAACTAATAAATCACGGTGGGTCAGCTTTCATTTCATTTCATTGGCGGCGGGAGGGGGGAGGGGTGGCATAATGGCCCCAGGCCTGGTAAGTTTAACGATACACCGAAATCGTGTACCACCACTGCCTGTTTAAATGTCGAACCTGACGCCTACATAGATGCCCATACAGTGCAGACAGAATACGCCATTATTCTTATGCGATCTGCAGAGACACAGGCAATATAATTATTATGTGAATATTTCTGTAACCATGTGTATGCAGGTCTGTATAGTTATTAATTTTTGCCTACAGCTAAACAATCATATTCCGGAATAACAAATAGGAAACCGTATACATGCAGCGATACCAGTAAATCGAATCCACGCAAGGTCTACATTTCTGGTTGAATGCTCCGACAGAAACCCTGATGTTAACATGGTCACGCTCTCCGAATAAAATTATATCACTGTTCACGGCGCTAGTTTGGATGTGTTTTATAGGATATTCTCGTGTGATTTCCAAGATAATGGACCTTTTGGGATGAAACTTGGCATTAAGCATCTAGAACTGATCTTTGTTATATTTGATTGAGATACCTTATAATCTAGAAAACGATTCGAAAAGAAGGCAGAGCAGGATTTCTTTTAAGAGAAAATTCAAGAAAAAAATGAAACGCAACAACAATTGTTTACGACGAATCCATGTGCGTGATCCCGAGACACACACGTTGTATCCGCATAGTTTGAAGGATTATCTCGTCTGTGAATGTGGCATGTGGCATCAGTACACAATTAATCACTTCCGGGTCGGTGCCCACGATCTACATTGTTTAGAAATTTGAGAGCAGATCTTTATGGATTTTATGAGCTGCGATTTTTCAGCATTTCTGATACATTTGATATTTCAACTTGCAGATGAGTCTTCAAACTGTACTTCCTGGTGTTGATTTGGGCCACTTTGAAAAAAGCATGGTGGATGAAGACATGATCAGTGAAGGGTGAGAAGGCTCCCTGTTTACAAATCGAATGACATTCTGTAGCACCAATCAGCTGTCAGTGGCGGTAATTTGAAATTTCCATGGTCAACATCTGTCAAGACTTCCACTGGTAATGTCGCACAAGGTAAATATTGACATGCCAGGCGGATTTATGCATTGTGAATTTTCTGGATTTTTGCCGATTTTAACGCTAATACATAACAAGTAACAGAATTAATTGTGTACTGATACCTGTCACACGACATTTTCACATTTGACCAGAGAACTTTAAATCGTCACTGTGGCTACAGTTTTTACTGGATCGGCCCAATTTTTTCCATGATGACTCCTGAACTAAGTTCAAATATTAGCGTTGTTTCAAATTTATGTTATTAAATTATTAATAAAATAAAAATTTTAATTAATTTTAATAATTTTTTTAATTATTAAAATTATTTTTTTTCTTGCTAAATGTGGTTGAAATAAATATCATACTGACAATACTGGCTAACATCTCTTGTATTGCTATGCCATTTCTGCGACAAAATTGAGACCTTCTGGAGCAAATATAGGCAAAAAATGACTGATTTGTCAGTACTAAGGCCAAATAGTCAATGCCAAATATGACGAGGTTCATTTAACACAGCTGGTAATTATGAGCAAATGAACTTTCAAGATACAATAAAATGTAAATGGAACAAAGGAAATTCACATAGATACAATTACATGCTTTTTTTCAAAATCGCGACCTCAGTTCAAATCTTCAATGCTTCAAATCATTTATGCATTAATTCACTTTATATCAGTCTAAAACCACATGAAATTAATACTAATTATATCACCTGTAAAAACTCAGATGTTTGTTCCACACACAAAGAATTTCCAAAATGCCTTTTGCATTTGTAACTTTAATGAGACAAATAAAATCTGATTAACTGAGTCAACAGTTAATCTGACTGTTGAGGGTTTCTCATTGTTGTGTGTTTATTGTCAGTCACATTTGCATCATAGTAAATACTTTCTCTTCATTCCATTTCCACTATCTCCAGGACTATAAGTATGTAATTCTCTTTCATATTCATATCAGAGATCTTGTAGGTAGCAAGAAACATGGATTACAGGCACCAAATATTAGCAAGCCCCATACAACCCTCTCCCCCCCCCACACACACATCAACTCTGGGAATTTCGCACAGTGTGACTCAGAGGTATGCCTCCAACTCTGTTGGAAGATAGGCCTTTCTCACTGTAAGTTGCCACTTTAATCTTTCACCAAACAGTTAACAGTTTAAGTTAGGCAACTTCCAGCTGTCCTCATCTTTCATGGTTGTTAATGTAGCAGAGATCAGCAAATGACCATCAGATATGTTGTCATTGAAGTTTATTCCTTTTTTCTTCTATGTTGTGTTTTGACAAGTGTTGCCTGTTTGCAGACATTGCATTCATGGACTTGAAATCTGACACAGAATATATTCCTCAATGTTATTTAGGAGTTTTGTCAGTAATAATAACTGTTTACAAGTAATATGTGCATCTTTCTAATTACTGCCAGCAAGATCTTGATGAGATGTAGATCCATCCAATTGAACTGACATATATTCTCTATATGGGAGTTGTGTATACCATAAACACCTCTGTGTTATATTTTGGTATGTGTTGTGTACACATTTGTGTATCTTGCTGTCACTTATTACAGGATTAAACATGTCTTTGATCTTTGTATCACATCAAATTTAAATCCCATTTGATAGATTACTGGGATGACCCACTGATTACATGGAGAAGTTAACCACTGCCATGAAGGAAATTTTTACCAAATGTAGCCTAAATGAGCAGGTTGAAAACAAATTATGTTTTGACACATTTTGAATTTAAGTTTTCTTTATTTTTAAACTTTAATTTGAATAATTTCATAAAAAAAATGAATTAAAATAATAAAACAATATTTAAAAATAGTGTTTAACATATCTAGTTAATGCTTTATACTTCTTTTTATAGGCAGAAGGATTGTCGACTTGGTGCTTTTTACCAGATGGAAACATATGTACAGGTTAGTGAGATATTGTACTTTTTACTTGCACCTCAGTCTTAAGTCATATGGGGCAAACTGAGGGGAAATTATAAAGGGGGTACCCTTGGTATATAGGCTGTAAAATCTCTACCTCTGCATAGTTTTATCTGTGCCTTCTCAAGAATGTTTGGGGATGGGTATAGTTTGTTCAGATGAGAGCATTCCTTATTTTAACAATGGTTCCATTCCTGACAGGCATCAGTACACAATTAATCACTTCCGGGTCGGTGCCCACGATCTACATTGTTTAGAAATTTGAGAGCAGATCTTTATGGATTTTATGAGCTGCGATTTTTCAGCATTTCTGATACATTTGATATTTCAACTTGCAGATGAGTCTTCAAACTGTACTTCCTGGTGTTGATTTGGGCCACTTTGAAAAAAGCATGGTGGATGAAGACATGATCAGTGAAGGGTGAGAAGGCTCCCTGTTTACAAATCAAATGACATTCTGTAGCACCAATCAGCTGTCAGTGGCGGTAATTTGAAATTTCCATGGTCAACATCTGTCAAGACTTCCACTGGTAATGTCGCACAAGGTAAATATTGACATGCCAGGTGGATTTATGAATTGTGAATTTTCTGGATTTTTGCCGATTTTTAACGCTAATACATAACAAGTAACAGAATTAATTGTGTACTGATACCATGTGGTCACCGTTCTATATTACCCAACAACAGGTATACACATTTGACTATACATGTACAACACGTAGATAAATAGTATATGGGCATGGTTCTACAATACTCAAACATGAATACTTTTATTTCGGTTGCCTTTGTTATTGTCCTGTTTGGGGTAAGTATTCAACTAAAAATATCTGTGGATAATTTTAAAATGTAATACAGAAACATATATTCTGATTTTTTTCCCCCAGAATGAGAAGCAAATTGGTCGTGGAATGAATCCTGCAATATTTGAAATCCATGGAGAGGTCTTCATTTCAATTGTAATGCAAGAACACTTATTTCCTTTTGGAAAAATATTACCGCAACTTGATCTGGTCAATCTTTGGGCTCATCGATAACGCACCTATTTGTTTAGCGAGCTGTCCACCAAGCGCCTCCACTCAAAGTTTCTCAAATTTGGCGATACATATCGCATGCTGATAGAAAATACGAACGTAGCGTGCAAGATCTATGGCGCTACGTTTCGTAACTTGTGTCTAATTCCGCTTAACCCGGGGCTAGGGGCCGTATGAACCCATGTACTTCAAGATCCTCATGGTACTCATATGAACACTCACCATCAAAGCGTGACTGAGATACATCTTTTTTTTAGATGACGACTCTATAACGAATATTATGGATTAAGAATACTGATCAGCGATACAGATTTGATATTTTTGGAACCTCATGATGTCTTGCCGGCATCATTGAAAACTGTTGACCGCTTCTCTCTTGCAGGAAACAAGCCTATGTTTATGTATACTATGATTGTCTTTTTGAATTTGGTGCTAATGCTGTTATGTGGAAAATGGAATAGGTCTTTGGATTATGGACGCGGATATTCTCTAATGGACGACGGCTGGATTATGAATGACGGACTAGACGCTTGTAATTACAATGTCATGATTTTCTCGTACCTTGAAGCTTTGACGGAGCCCATGTATGTATAATCATGATGAAACTCGTAACTTTATCATTGCCAAAGCCGCCAATGATATTTTCCCTGATTGCCTGGATGTGTCAGCCTGCCTGATTGTTGAGCGTGACACGTGCAACAGAACTTCAAAATACAAATTTAGAGTTGTCGTTGCATTTGTGGTTATAGATAAATTAGATGGTGGAAACAACCACTGCCCGCTCTCATGCTTATTAATCTACATGTCCTCCATACTGGTATTGCAAGATATTGAAGACGTTTTGAAGCCAACACGTGAGCATGAAATATTCTGTTAAATACATGATGACACGATGCCATCATATCAACTGATCATCATTAATCCGTGTTAATCCAGTATTAGCAGTCAACACCAAAATATGTACGTCTTTCAACGCCCTTTAATGGTGTTGACCAACATTACTATTTGGTGCTGAAATGACCTCAACACCATTTTTAAGTTTTCACATTGAGCAACGTCATTTCTCAGCACCACTTTACGGCGTTGATCAGCCCCCAACACCAACGAATGGTGCTTGGTCAAGACCGTTTTTCTGCATGTGCATTGTGTGAAATAGCTGTTATGAAAACCATAGCTGGCGTTTTAATGGACATCGAGGATGATTGCGTTCCCGGAAATCCAGAATCGTGTGACGAGGGCGAATGCTGCGTTATACAGGTCTGTTGACAATCGCTCTCATAAGAAACAAGTACCACACTTAGTTCAAAAGTATACAGACAAGGGTCTACAACAGTGATGCATGAATACTATAATTTGGTTGTTCTTGTCATTATCCTGTTTGTTTTAGGTTTTGGTACAATGCATTATTGAATAATGAGTCGTTCATGTGCTGAATATTTATAGTTTCGTGATATGGTTCAACTGAAATGCACTTTCATTATTTTATTGAAGATTGAAGACTTTCCAAAGCATATTTTTCACCCCGAGGTTTAGCTGATTAACTTGAGTTCTTCCCGAGATAAAGTGCTGTACGATTTCACACTTTCCGATTGCTTTTCTAGTTTACTACCTAATATGATGATGCAGGTGGTTCCAAACTAATATGTAAATGTGTTATTGTTGTAGCCCTTCCGCCTTCCAGAATTAACGGAATCAACGCCAGTGTATCGTATAAAATGTGCGCCACTACGGCATGAACTTGCGTTCTGCACGACCAACAACTTTGGAGGCCAATGCCCCTGTGGTCCAGGCATGGACACAGCACTGTATTCGGACATTGTGTAAGAATGTAGTCGAACGTAAGCTTCGACACGAAGTTTTACACGCCATATTAAACTATGTAACTATACTAAAAATACGGTACTGCCTTTCATTTGTCTGACGCACAATGTATCCTCATCGTACAACGTGATGCAACAATGAAGTAACACCCATCGAACGACTACACCCCTTCCACAGGATAAACAGCCCCCTTCCACAGAATAAACGTTCCCTTCTACAGAATAAACAAAACCATGTTCGAGGTTACTGAATTTCATTCATTTACTAGACAAATCATTGAACGACTTGTTTTAACGAGGTGTAGCTTCTGTCGAATCAACTCAATCACCATTTGCATATATACTACATGTACATTTGCTGCTATAATGCATATTTAGACATACAGTTGTTACCGAAAAGGAATTGATTTGATTTTATAAGTTAACATATGAGGCAGTTTGGTCATTGGTACACATGTGCAACATTAGATTTTGTTGACCATATTACATAAAAATCTAGCAATGTAGGAATATGTGCTTTAGTGTTCAAGATCTTATTTGATTTGCCATCAATCTCTGTAATTGGATGCCTTTTAAACAGTAATAAAATACCATACGGGAAATGAAAAAAAAGATATGGAGAAAGTAAACGGATGTTAAGAACAACTGCTCGGAATTCCGTCGAATCCATATCACATATTTAACCCCTAGCAATTTCACACGCTCACTGGCATTCGAGTTTTCATTAAGAGAATTATGAACACGATCAATTATTCTAAGGAAATTAATATCATATCAACCCTTCTCATTGTATTTGTCCAAAGTATTCTGGTCGTCGGTTTTATTCATACATCGATTCAGGCTAGAAGCGGCATCATGGGTTCAACGTTACCGGACAAAATCATCAAACTGTTTTAATCGTGTGTCATAATCCTATAATCCAAATCAATTGGAAAAATGTTGGATATCTAGTCCACAGCGTTTTGGACTGTCATCATTAATGGAATATGGTATATTCCAACTTTCCCCTTTACATTATACCTCGTTCTTTGGTGAAATGGGAAAACATGGATGCCATAAATAGAAAATCCAACAGAAAAAAGGTTATCCATATATTTATTTGAGTGTCATATAATCTTGAATCTTGATATTATACATGTACATGGGAGGTGGTGGCAGGTCATTATTGAAGGAACCTGGTATTAAGCTGATCAAATATCTATTTGAACGTAATTTAACTTAACGGAAGAAACTTCGACAAATTGAAGACATGGGAAACAACAAGGAATGAGAAGTTTGAGACTCCACCCTTGGCGTAAGATCCGACATTCAGTTTTCAGATGTCGTCCACAAAAGAATTTCCGTGTCAATAATGTAAATTCGCTTTTATACGACTGTTAGTACCTATTTCAAATATGCATGGAGTGAAAATTTAACAAGACAACAAGATGGCTTCCTTCAAGAGAGAAACGGCCAACAATTTCCAACATTGCAACAAGACATCGTGATGTTCTTTGCATAAAATTCTAATCATTGATCACGGCTCGTAGATGGCTACAACATGGTGTCATTAATGTTCTGATCCGACACCAGGGGCACTGTTCTGAATAAGGAAATGAACAGGAAATGCGCTGTACGGCAACAAAATGGAAATGATCACCTATGTTTGGTGTTTATACAATACTCGTAAGAGCTACAAGAGGGCGTCATTAGTTTTTTGATCCGACACCAGGGGGGGGGCGCTTTTCTGCATAATCAAATGAATATGAAAATGACCTGTTCAGTCATAAAATCGAAGAGTTGAACCTCCATATTGGTGCATTGACTAGGCTCGTAGAGGTCTACAAGATGACTGCATTAGTTTTCCAATCCGACAAAATAGCGTGCTGTTCCGAATCAGGAAATTCACATGAAAATGACCTTCATGGCCATAAAATGAAGAGTTGAGCCATATTTGGGGCATGGACTGCACTTGTAGGGCGGTACAAGACAACAGTAGTGTTCCGGTCCGACACCAGGGTCGCTGTTATGAATAGGAAATATACTATGCTGGCAGAGGGCTACAGGATGGCGTCATTCTGATCAGATAACCCTATATCGCATGAACAATCTTACAAACTGTATGTTCCGAAGACGCTCTATACCGCTTGAAGAGTCCCACTTACTAACTGCTAATTCAATGAAGGTTATGCGCAATAGGCACCGAGAATGACCGGGTTAGGGACACTGGAATTTCACCAAATGAGTTACCGGAACCTGTTCATGTACAACAGTCCATTGTGGTTCGATTGCGCATACGTAACTGGAAATAGTAATCCTTACCAAGTCATATGCAATAGATCGACTGAGCATGCGCAAATGGAACTGGAACTCTTTACCGAAAACGACATGCAGATAAAGACTCCAAAATTTCAACAAAAGGATACCCCTGGAACCAGTCTTATTCAATATGACATTGTTCGCCGACTACTTATGCGCAACCGGAAGTGAAACACCTTAACGAGAACGACACGGGTTAAAGGTAAAGGAGTTTCAGCACAGGAGACGCCTGAACCCAGGCATGAACAATAGTGCGCTGTGAGGTAACCGCCCATGCTTAATCGGAAGTGAAACACTATACCGATCAAAGAGGGGGATAGAGACATCGCAGTTTCATGAACACAGACCCTGGACACAATCATGTGCGAGGGAGCATTGTTGATTGCCTATGTATGCGCTACCGGAAGTGCCCTACCTGGTTTTATACATATTAAGTCGTTTGGTTTTTAGGACAATGTGCTTATTTTGTTAATCGAGCCCATACACAGGTTTTATGTCCTAGACTAGGGCTTGGTTATAAAGTCATAATCCATGCATATGATATGCGACGCATTTGTGATGCACTTTCTGAAAGTAAATATTTCTTTGTGAGCATCTGTAACCGACAACTGATACTCAAAGGAATGGACTTATTTTGAATTAATTCCCGATTCTTTGCACTGGTGTCATCAATTATCAATGTGTGGAAAATTTCATTATTCGATTGGGTCGTGTTCGTGTTCAAATTCGAAGCAATTTTGTCCGCACAGAAAGTTATCTGCACTGCACCACTCCCACAAAGATATGTATAGTGAAACTGTTCACTGTCAGAAGCAATATACGAGGCATTTGTAGATATGTTGATAGGCCGAATGCACTTGTAATGTAAATGTAATTATTAGACCAAGCCCCGCAGTGTGTCAAAAACCCGTGGGCATTTATTAATGATTTCAGCAGCCACGATTTTACATTGCTCTATACAGACTCACTTGGCCATGAGCTTATTATTAAAATATAACAGTTTTTCAATAGAATTTATCTTTTTATAGCTGCGGTAACTTATGCCCAAATAAACATCCCTTTGAAAATATATATACAAGTAGGCATACATTCATTGTTGAGCCGCTGTTACCCACACATAATTGCAATAAGTATATGTCCTCAAACATCATGCCTCTATGGTGTCTCTCAGGGGCCCCCATTTCTTGATAAACTGTTCCATGTTCTTATTTTGTGTAGCAATAAATTTTTCAGTTTGTCTTGTTTTTAAAATAAATGCTTTCGTTACTTCCAAATACGGTCGCCTTGATACCCTTCTACAATTGTATATACTGTTTATGTTATCAATAACCAAGTAGAACATCCGATATCTTAAGCTTTTTTGCCCAAGTAGTAAAATCTTCCCAGACAGGCTTAACATGAATACATTTCCAAAGCATATGAATGATATCATAGCCGTTTCCATTTGGGAGTCCAAGAAAAATTCAACCATAGATTGATAACCTCATCTCTAAAAAGCAAGAGAAGCCAGCCAATTTTACAGAATGCTACTGAAGTCTTACAGTGAAAAACATTATCGGAAAGTTAGCCGAGAAGTCCCACCTCCTGAAGAATTATGAACCTGAACGGAAAATCCGTGATGATTCCGCTTTCTCCCTGTTTTCCGAAAACCCCAAATAAAACAGGGCTCGAATACACATAATAGTATGTCTACGATTGAGAGAACAAATGACTAAACCATTGTAAATTACATTTTCTCTGAATGAATATGAATATGGAGAAAAAGTGATACATTCAATAATAAAAAGTTGACCAGGATATCTGTATTTGGTAGATGGAAATTGATTCAGCGTCGGTACGTAAAAACTTCATGGATATTCAGTGATCATGCGTAAAATATGCACAGTCTTGTCTGATCGGTATTTTCTTGTCATTTTATAGGCAATGTATCTTCAGTATCCAACTGTATTTTCCTCGAGATCATCTCAGTAGCATTTTACCACAGACTCGTCTGCATAAATGCCGAACTTAAATGCACGTGAAAACACTGAAATATATGTAGATTTTCGTTTTGAGGTAAATTTCCTCAGAATCACGATCACACAGTACAGCTTTACGTTCGTGTATTATGTAGGGCGCCGTTTCCAGATATATCACTGGATGTATGTATATTTTTCTGGCATTTTCTTTAAAATCATTTCTCCGATACTTTATGGCTTGTTAATGACCAAGAGACTTTTATGTATGTACATTTTGGGGAATTTTCTAACAAGAATTCAACACTGTACGGTTTGATACCAGAAATAGATTTTGATGCACTTTTTTTCGGAATTATTCCTCGAAATAATTTCGTCAACTCTGTGTAGTTTGTTACCAAGAGAAGAATTTGGTGTATAATTTGTGAAATGTTTCCTCAAAATAATCTCTCCAACTCTTTGGTTTACATTCACGCATGTTCACATGAACAACGCAGGGATGTGCGAATATGTTCATTCTCTCAACATTATTTGACTAGAATTGTACAACATATTGTGGTTTGCATAAATGCCAATGTAATATGTACATGGAAATACAGCGGTATATATGGACTTTCGTTTTGGGGGAAAAATCCTCAGATTGATGATCACAATGTACAGCTCACATTATGTACAACTGGGATGTATCATTGTTAGGTTCCTCGGAATTGTCTTTCTCAAGCAATACAGCTTACATACAGCCCTTGTATTACATTTCTACCAACCTTTTTTTTTGTTAAGCCCTGGAACAGGCCACTGGGCATTTATTTACAATGACCACGATTTTACATATCCTTACACGCCCACATGGTCGAGGGATTAAGATTTTGCGATACACATGTTCGTACGGGTTTTCTGTCCCAGAGCCAGACAAACAAATATATATACATAGAAAAGTTTAACTAGAACATTTTTCATACTGACACGAACAGGACAACACACACACTCAGATACACACACACACGTGCCGCTGCATCCACAATCACAAATAAACCATTTTTGGAAGAAACAACTTTTTACCGTACGCTATCTCCACCGAACTGATAAAAATAAAAGAAAAAGATTTATTAAGTCAATTATTCATAAGATACCAAAAGGTTAATACTGCTTAGTGGTTACGCCAGGGGACCCCACTTCTGAGCGAAGATAGTGAGATTCTTATTTTTTGTATAGATATACCTCTCAATATCTCTGGTTCTGATCAGTGTCCCTTAAACCATCGAAAGCAGGCTTCAGATTGTAATATCTACATCTGTATATATATTGTTTACCAAGTAACAGCAAGTGATCTTTAAGAACAGAACCTGTATTACCCAGGATCACTTGGGATCCTGACGGCTCCCCCATTTGAATTTTCTACTTCATTTGACCATGTATGAAGATTGCTCTAAATTGCTTTCGAATAAATACATTCATAAACAAATGCAGCATACTTTCTTTCTCTTGGTTACAGAAGGTACACATATCGGTATCGGTTTTACCCCATAATTTTAAAAGAGAATTGGTTACAAGTATTCTGTGAATGATTTGGTATTGAAAATATTGTTGGGTGGTGTTCATTGAGGTACTATAAATGCAGGTGTATATTGAAGTCCAAGGCAATTCTTTTGAATTTAGTTTATCTTCCCATTTCTCCTGATTTCGTTGCGGTTTGATTTCGATCTTTTTTATAAGTCTACTGTAAATAAATTTTAAGCATGTTTGATTCATTAATCGTCTGTATACTTCTCGTTGGTTCCTAATATTTTTAATAAAAGTACCGTTTTTTTTATATTTCTACGTTTTTCATTCGATATATTGTGAATTATTGCACAATGAAGGATAAAATAGATAGGTTTGATTCCAAATTTAGTCTGGAATTCATTGAATTTTAAAAAGCGTCTATCATCCTCATTTAAGTGATCAGTAATATAGGATGCACCCACA
This sequence comes from Hanleya hanleyi, assembly GCA_036873755.1. Lineage (NCBI taxonomy): Eukaryota > Metazoa > Mollusca > Polyplacophora > Lepidopleurida > Hanleyidae > Hanleya > Hanleya hanleyi. Next base: position 8,133 of record JAVTVY010011037.1, on the reverse strand, counting down.
TCCATCCAGCGGCGTATATCATTCCACTCTGATATCGGAACAAGGTCAAACAGAAGATTGTTGTAGTTCTTGTCTTTTGCTTCGCAATATTCCACACATTCTGCCCATGATCTGAGTGTGTCACACCAGAACAGGTTTTTTATTTGTTTTTGAACTGCATATATGCTTGCAGAATCTAGACACCAACCATCATGACCAGCAGGCCGCAATATGTTTTTTACCAATGTCCCAAAAATGCCGTCGTCCTCCACTACTCTCTTTGCCCACTTCACCTTCAGATATGATGCAAAAGCTTGAAAATTTATCATAGCCAATCCGCCTTCTGTTTTGGACATAATGATTGTTTTTCGTTTTATTTTGTCTTGCTTACCGTTCCATATGAACTGGAAAAGGCTTGCTATAAAAGCTGTATTAGGGTTTGGTAGGACTGAAAATAGGTGTACTAAAAGCGGAAGAACATGTGTTTTAATAACTGTAATTTTGCCTATAGGGGTCAGATTTCTTCTGAACCAGCTTCATAAAATTTTCTTAATAGAGGTCATTTTATCGCTATAATTTCTTTCAACAGTATCATTCATGTTGGGGTAAAAGCAGATACCAAGTAGCTTAAATCCTCCTGGATCCCAGTTTATCCTGTAATGAGGACATAGTTTGACAGTACTACCTTTTTTTCTGGCCTATCCACACTGCGATTGACTTATCTACGTTGAGATATAATCCAGATGAAGAAGAGAACTTATTCAAGAGACCCATGGCTGCTTCAAGAGATTCTCTCGAGCCGTCGAGAATCAAAGTAGTATCATCAGCATATTGCTGAATTTTATTTCTGTGTTTTCTATTGTTATTCCTTTGATATTTCTGTCCTGTTTAACGGCGATAGCAAGGGTCTCCGCAACAAGGATAAAAATATATGGGGATATCGGGTCCCCCTGTCGACAACCCCTTTGTAACTTGAAAAATTCAGAGATATACCCGTTATTTACAACACAGCTTTTGCTCCCATTTTGGAATGTCTTGATCCACCGTATAATATTATTCCCGAAATTAAAAGATAAAAGGCATCTTTCTATATAGTTCCAAGACACAGAGTCAAAGGCCTTTTCAAAATCGATCAAGAAGAGTAGACCAGGAATACTGTTTTCCTCAGTATGATTTATAAGATCAAACAAAAGTCTAGTTATTTCCCCGATGTACCTTCCCTTCATGAACCCCTTTTGTGTTTCGTCAATTATTGAAGGTAAAACTTCCCGTATTCTTTTAGCTATTCTATTGATATAATTTTGTAATCTATATTTAATAGTGATATTGGGCGCCAGTTTTTAATAAATCTTCTATTTTTACCTTCCTTAGGTAGGCATGATATGTATAGCTCTGCTACTGAAACGACGATAATATTCCCGTTTAAAATGACTGATTTGCTGAGCGTGAAAGAAAAACAGCATTTCGTCCCCAAAACATCTATAAAATTCTATCGGGAAGCCATCTGATCCGCGAGATTTTCCAATTTTCATGTTTTTCGTTGCATTAGTTAGTTCATCTAAAGTCAGTCTCCCTTCATATGAATGTTGCTCTTCATCTGATAGTTTGACAGAGTGATTCAGAAGGAGATCATCATCAGTATTATTTGAATCATCTCGTGCGGAGTACAGTTTATTATAAAAAGATTTGAGCTCTCTTAAAATATCTTCTGAAGTATCAACAGTTCCCGTCTCTGTTTTTAATTCTGATATTGTTTTCACGATGTAGTTTCTCCTTTCTAATGAAGAAAAATAAGACGAGTTTTTCTCGCTATATTAAATAATATTTGCTTTGGACCGGATTATCGTCCCTTCCACCTTCCAGGACCTGGTGTCTTCTAGGTCCTATTTTAACTTGTCCAACTGTTTCTTTATTTCATATATAGAGTCATTGGACGCGAGACATATTTCTTTTTCTTTTTCAACAATTTCCTTTTCAATTTCGTTTTCTTTTTGATATTTTGTTTCTTTTTGGCAACTGAGAACGGAATGGTTACGCTTCTGATTTGCGTTTTCAGAAATTCAAAAAAACTTTGGTCATCAATATTAAGATGGACATACCAACCTTCACGGAGAGAATACATCCCCATATTTCAAGTTAAACACTAAGGTTGCGTCATTTACCTGACCCAATGAATAGAGTAAATTGTTCAAACCGGGAGACTCACGTGATGTCATGTGGTCAATCAAGATAGGAGCTGGTCAACACCGTGCAAGGAGGATTTTCTTTGATGTTTGCCTGTATGATTTCCAAGTATGGCAAGTGGTGACTGTATTGATGTTAGTTTCTTTCGAATAGCCATTCAAATTTGAAATTTAAAGAGGTCATACATTGCACTTCTCCTGATATGGACCACGGAATATTTATAGAGCTATGACACCCCCGAATCCGTATTCTGATCAGATAATGTGTTATGTTCAGCCGAGGCAACACGTGTAGTGTTCGACTTGGATATGCGAAGATGACTCGAATATAACATCTCTCCTAAGTCAGCTTTCCACTATGTTTAAAATCTCGACACACATGCTTCCCCTCATACTAAACCAACATATATAATTGCCACCAAAAACATAAAGACTGTGGACACCATTAACTGTTGCTTTGGAAACATTTTACTCGTTTGAATCTAGAATTTGGTGTTACAAGGAAGAATACGGCACCGCAAAAGTAGAGAGAGAGAGAGAGAGAGAGAGAGAGATAGTTACGGTTTAACGTCGTGTTCAGCAGTATTTCAGCTATATAGCGACGAACAAACAGAATTCTAAGTTTTCCAATGTTGATAACCTAGAAATCTAGAAGTAATCAACACAACACATGAAAAGCATGTACACACATTAAAATTTATTCAACTCGATTTCTCTCAAATAACCTAAAATACAATATTATTTTATCCGACTTAAAATATCTTCTAAAGAAGCTGCTCGATAAAAATAATCTCTTGCAGTCTTAAAATCTATACAGTCGATCAGAATATGTTTCATTGTGAGATCTTATCGGCATGGAGTATACATTAGGATGGTTCTTTTTCAGTAAAAGTTCTTGAGTTTGTTTATTATCCACAGCATACCATGAAGATTGAAACAGCTTTCTCACATAAGCACATATAGAGGGTCTGAAATAGCTATCCTGCTTTTATTTTGGGTTTTAGGAAAGCAAAGGAAAATAGGAATGTCGGGCGGGTCCTCTATTATTGTGGATGCGCTTGCATGTTTATCTCGCATTTGGTGGTCAATTAATCAAGTAATTAACCTTCTTAAAAACTTTAATAGATAATATTAAAAATTAAGTAGTATTGAGACTGGGTTTAGTCATAAGTCAGTTGATAAACTACCAGTCATAAATCGAAGAACATTTATTTTCGGTGGCTTTTGCACGTTTTCTCTGTTAATCTCTTTACTACGGTTTTCGAATTGGTCTTTTAATAACTCTTGTACTGTTAAGTGTAAATTGTTGAAAATCGGACATAATACTGTACATAGGTAGAACGAAATAAGGTTGCCTAATTTCTTGTCTAATCTTGCCTAAATTTGCATCCGTTTCAAAGTTATCCATCCATCAGGAGGTTTTTCAGATATATTCCAATTACTAAAATTTGAACTTTGAAATGGCGAAAGAAAAAAATACACGCTTATGTCGTAGTTGATAGGACTCTGAAAGTTCAAGTGTTAGTGATGAATACTTTACGAATTATCAGCGAGGATATCTGAATGCTAAGTTTTCACAAACCACTCCATTTAAGTTCAAATCATTCACTTTTAAAATAATTTAAAAAGTTGTCGCATTCTAATTTCTCGAAGCAATGTTTTCGGAAAATATATAATTCTTTTTGGTGACATATTGCAAGTTAAATGAACACAAAACGATATGATGTCGAAAATTGTATCGCTAGGTATCCCAGAACCTTAAACATCACCATTTTATACATGTCATCCTTCTGTTTGAAGACCGGTTTAAATATTTACGCTTTCTTCAGCTTTACCTAGGGACGGTTCATTTTTTAACAGGGGGGGGGGGGGGGATCAAGGGGGGACTAAAAATTTTCCCAATGAGCTGGAGGGGGACCAAAATTTTCGAATTTGGTTTTTAGGGGGGACCAAAATTTTCGAATTTGGTTTTTAGGGGGGGACCAAAATTTCTACATTCATTATTTTGCAAAGCAAACATTTTCTGTAATATGTATAAATAATCCCAATGAAGAATTAAACCCTTGATTCAGCTATAAAATTCAATAAACATCTGGGCAGTTTTATTTATCAAGTTGCCTGTTCTTTATATCCATCAGACAGCCATCTGTTATTACACAACTTGCCAATCAGGACTGGTAAGCTTAAGCTCAGTGCTTTAACCATGGTGTCATGCTAATAAACTAGTAGATAACGGTGTCATACTAATAAACTAGTAGATAGCGGGTGAGGATGGAGACTGTGAGTGTACATGCAGTCAAATGTTTACTTACGTGACATCAACAATTACATGATCAGCAACTAAAGTTACGTCTGTGTGAATACACACACCCAGATGTATGTGTACATGTGTGTCCACTGTGCATTCAAGTGTGAAAAACAATTGTTTAAACTATTAATTGTGGTTTAAACTATTATATAAATCATACATACTTGAATATTTCTTTAACCCACATTATGCTGTAATATTCACCATAAGTTCTATCATGTTTGTGAACAAATCGGCCAAGGGCACAGTTGAGAAAAGTATTTGATGATAAATCTGTGTCAGCCCAGGATCCAGAATCCATTCAGGAATTCACCGACAAGTACATTTTGAAGACAAGTCATGTTTTGAACTATGTTCAACATTTACCCGGAACCTGGGTAAACCTTTTGATTTAAGGGGTCCCGAATATCCTTGGTCCCCCCTTCCCCCCACCACACACTTACCGGCACTCCTAACTGACCATATTCCCACATAAAAATTACAGATAGAGTGCCAGAACGTGTAGTGGTGTGTTATAGGCCTGTTTTCAGGCCTTCAAGTGCCTCCTATATTTTCCTATATTTTACTCAAAATCTGCTATATTTCCTATATTTTTACCTTTTCTCATGAAAAGCTTCACCAATGCTCTGAAATAAGTCAATTTGGCTTGGCAAAATACATTCTCGAAAATATAAAAACATTTCAATTCCTTTTTTTTAACCAAGCAGCAGAACGGGTCTCCTCAACCACCACAACTATGAACGCATTCAGTGGAAATAATTTTATTAAACACCCAAAAAACTACCAAATTTGGAACAAACAATGCACTAGTGACCTATCTTACACTTCCTTATTTCCTATATTTTCCTATATTTTATTAAGAAATTTCCTGTATTTCTCCTATATTTTGGCAAATTTCCTCCTATATTTTCACTGTGAGCCACTTGCAGGCCTGTGTTTTGTTTGTGTTTTAAACCAGGAAGTCAAATGGAGTCAGGCAAATTCTTCAATATCGATGCGTGTTTATGCGAAACAAATGTGAAAATAGAACCATAAATCTATATACATTGTGTTCAGATTTAGTTCCGGGAAAACGCGTAAAACACATCTCCGGCAACCTGAAACCCCGGAGCTTCCGGGGCCTAGGGGGCCCCTGGACCCTCGCCTGTCAGGCTCTGAGGACCGCTCATTTTAGCTTCGTGTAACTGAATCGGTATCATACTGGTTCTAATGTTCCATGATATAAACGTCATCGTTTTTTTAATGTTTTTTTCATGTGTTAAATATAATGAGAAAGTCAAATGGAATCAGGCATGAAGTATGATTTGTTTTATTTGTTTGTTTATGTGTTTTTTATGCGTGCTCATAAATGCGAAACAAATGTGAAAATAGAACTGTAAATCTGCATACATCATGTTTGAATTTATTTCCGGGAAAACGCTTAGAACTTATTTCCGGAGATCTTGGACTTCGGAGCTTCCGAGGCCTAGGCGGCCCCTGGACCCTCGCCTGTTGGGCTGTGAGGATTCCCTTGTATTATCTTTGTGTGAATGAATCGTATCGGTAGGCATATTGAGTTCCCTTCAAAGAACTACATGTATGTTTGTATGTTTTAAATATAACTAGAAAGTAAAATGGATGCAGGCATGAGGTGCAATGTTTTCAATATCGATGCGTGCTTATAATTGCGAAAAAAATCGTGAAAATAGAACCATAAATTTGCATGCAATATGATCAGTCCTATTTCGGGGGAAAAAGCTCAGAACGCATCTCCAGCGATCTGGGACCACGAAGCTTCCGGGCCCTAGGCGGCACCTGGGCCCTTGCCAGTTGTGCTGTGATAGTACCCCCCACCCCACGTATGTTCCCACGCCACTGATCATATAGCCATGTACTTGCATTAGCATCATCATCACACTAGATCTTCTTAGTTGCTCAAGTGTCCACATCTTGTATTTAGCATGTACGTCAACATGAAAAGATAAGACCTGGACGTTCTGATTTTCGAGTAATTGTGTGGGGGGGGGGACCAAAATTTTCCTTGTCTGCTCTTGGGGGGAACCATAATATCTACACATTCAGTCTGGGGGGAACCAAACATTTTTGTGGCCTGCTGACCGGAATCCCCCGGCCCATCCCCCCCTGGTAAAAAATGAACCGTCCCTTAAAAAGTAAACCGACAGACAAAGAGCGCACGTGACGAACAACTACGATAGCTTCAAAATATACGCTATATAAATTCGGATCTAATATCAGTGAGAATACACTACGTGGGAAAGATTGAAAGACACTGAATCTTGATCGAGGAAAACGGTATTGAAAAATGGCCTGGAAAACCTGCTGTGCGTTTCTCGCGTTGGTCATTACATGTAGTTGGAATGTTTCGTCAACTCTCTCGCCCAAACAAGCTATCCTCGTCCATTCCGCCATAGTTGATCCCGCCGAAAAATTTCACGTGTTCTGGACATTCGATGAGAAGATAATTGTATTCGAGGTCCAGGTTAAGACGTTGGGATATGTGGGCTTCGGTCTGTCACCCAATGGCGACATGAAGGGATCGGATGTTATCATCGGTGGTGTTCGCGACGATGGTACAGTATACTTCACGGTGAGTTCTGCTGTTGACACGAACCTAGAACAATAGTACATGTATTTCTGTCCCGAAAAGAGTTTGCATGAAATATTGTACAATCAGTGTCACATATTATGAACTGAAACTTCCTAACTTGATAGCTTACCAGTATTGTAATTTTGAGCCCTTCCATAACCGTTGTTGACAAATTTTAAAAGGTGGACAGTTGAGATTTTTTGCTCAGTGTTTTGCACGAAGCTAATAACATTCATTGAAAACACATAATTTAGTATTGTTTGAATGTTTAGATCCAGAGGTCGCCAAAAAACGTGTATTCAATGCAATGGTTCATTTAAGATGAATATCAATGAATAGTATCATACTGAAATTTTAAAATTTCCTTGAGGAAGACAACCTCAAATATGTCCGACCGTTCATGTTATTAGTAACATCTCACAATTTTGCATAGAGGGTATACATGTACAGCTAGACAACCAAAGACAATATTGCGCAATATGTCGAGGCGTCTGAGTCACTTTGTCACGAGTTTCATATCTTTTGTTATGCTCACTTCGATGCCTGAATGGAGAGTTTTATACAAATATTTGCACATGTCGTAACTACTTCCATACAACAAGATCCATTCGTAGGAAACATGCCATTATATATTGCCCTATTTATCCATGTGATTCATTTTTATCCATATACGGTAGACGGGAATTTACAGAGTAAGACTCGATGTAAATCGATAGCAGAGACTAGTCGCGGGCGAGATTTTAGTTGGTAATTCTGCAACATGATATATATATACAGAACACGCTGCTATACGCAGTCTTCTTAAGGCCCCATGATCCCTAGCGATAAGATGTTCGATATTTTTTTAGTTTTTTCTCAATTAAGAAAAGAAAAAAGCCGGCCATATTTAATCAGGATGAATAATGCGTAGTACGAAGTACTTCGATGTACGAAGATGGGCATTATCGATAACACCTGGTGTGAAGCAGGCTGCGCTCCATGAATAAACCTGGAACGTTATACTGTCATATCCGTGTATTAACCAATTTCTTCACATTCTTCTCTATAGATGCATTACAGGTTATTATTGGATAATT
>JAVTVY010011036.1:0-49993 GCA_036873755.1 Hanleya hanleyi | reverse complement strand
GTAAAGGTTTCCACCGCGGTGCGGTGGAAACCTTTGCGCGCCGGGGTCAAAGGTCAGTTCCGGTCACCTTTAGCGACGTATACCAAACAGAAGCGAGTATTTAAAATCCGTCACAGAGCTCTCGTCCAATCAGAAGCGAGTATTTTGACCCGGTGCATTATGGGACATATCCAAGATGGCGGTTCCAAAATGGCGGATCCAACATGGCGGCTCCAAAATGGCGGCGTATGAGAGCTTCTGGACATGGACCTGATAGAAGTCCAGAATGGTGGAACATTCGTAAACATTCGGGCACTTTTACATTCGGGGACTTTTACATCCGAAGAGACACGGAAGTGCCCGAACATGATATCAGCTAGCGTGCTATAAAAGGGAAGCGGTCTGGCCGTTTCATCAGACACTCTTGTCAACCACCAAGATGTTCACTTGTACTACGTGCTCGAAATCATTCACTCGTCTGCACGACTTGCGCCGCCATGAGGCTACCAAGCACGAAGGAACCGCCCGGCATAACTGTACGATATGTACACTGTCGTTTCAGCGCCCGGATCATTTACAGCGCCACACACGTGCACGCCATGAAGTCCCCAAGCGTCCATGCGAAGAATGTGGTCGGCTTTTCAAACTGACCAGTCAGTTGCTGCGACACCAACGCACACGACACCCTGTTCCGCAGCCACGTTTGCAGATAGAAGAGCCCGTAGGCATCAATATCGAAACAGGGGGAACTCCCACCCATCGCACGAGGGCCGATGATGATGTCGCTCTAATTCAACAGTCAAATTCCGACGACAAGACCTTGGGCCAGATTTTGTACGACGTGGAGGGAAAAGTACACTTCGTGGACGAAGCCATAAATGTTCCCAGCGATCTGTTACACGAAGACCATCCAGTGAGTGACATTTATCGGCGCCATTGGCCCATGATCCGGCACTGTTTCTACCGTCATCGCCCTATTCAAGATATCTACAATTGCCGACTGACCGACCTCGCCCGTCTACGTAGCTACGTAGAAGCCATCTTCAAAGATCAAACTACGGCCTTCAAATTGAATCTGGCGTTTTGTTATGTGCTGCAGCATAAAGAGACAGTCCAAGTCCGATATTTTTACCCGAGCAGTAACATCCGGGTATTTGACCAACCGTTTACCATCATTAACCGAATGTCGCTAGAGACGATGCTGGAGAAACTGGACACCGTGGATCCCTTGAAATGGGCCCAACAACAACGCCCCAACACCAAGTGGACAGTGGAGAGTGTGACCAATGTTACGTTTTTCGTTACCAAGCTGACCGACCACCCCCATCGGCTGAATGCGTCACTCATGCACTGATGAATACCACAACATGCCGTACATACTCTATATGTCTACATGTTGATCGTTGACGGTACGGAGGTGACCGAAGAGACACGGAGGTTACCGAAGATGTCACGGCTCGGCCCTCGACTTGGGGATAGTTGAACTGAGTGTGCTAAAAATAGATCACCAGCTAGCGTGCTATAAAAGGGAAGCGGCCTGGACGTTTCATCAGACACTCTATCAACCACCAAGATGTTCACTTGCACAACTTGCCAGAAGCAGTTTACTCGTCTAGATAATTTACGACGCCACGAGGCCTTCACCCACAACGATGGACTGTATACTTGTATAACCTGCGCACGGTCATTTAATCGGGAAGATGCTTTACTGCGCCACGAACGTTCAATTCATGGGCCATCCAAGCGTCCATGCGAGGATTGTGATCAACTCTTCAAACGACCCAGTCAGTTGCTGCGACACCAACGGTTGATTCATGCCCATGAGCATGAACGACAACTTCCTACTGAAGAGGAGCCACGGAAGGTGAGATCCAGTGAAGATAAGCCCGGAGAGACGAACGCCACTGGTGATGCGATGAAGGAGAGCCCGCCTATACCCACAGTTGAGAAGAGCCTGAATATCCAGCCGGACCCCAGCGTTACGGTTTCGAGTGCTGACAACATCGAACATTTTCTTGTGGAGTCCATAAATGTTCCTAGCGATCTCTTACAGGACAACCATCCAATCAGTGACATCGATCGGCGCCATTGGTCCATGACACGGTACTGTTTCCACCCTCAAGATATCTACAATTTCCCACTGACCAACCGCACCTGTCTACGCAGCTACGTGGAAGCCATCTTCAATGATCAAACTACGGCCTTTACATTGAATGTCGCTTTCGGGTACATCTTACGTCACAAAAAGACGGACCAGTTACAGTATTATTATCCCAGTGCCAACAACCATGTGTTTGACCAGCCGGTCACCATCATTAACCGGGGGTCACTAGAGACGATGCTGGAGATACTGGACACCGTGGAACCTTTGATATGGGCGCATTGTCAACGCCCCAACATTCAATGGGTGGTAGAGAGGGTAACCAATGTCACGTTTTTCCTGACCAAGCTGACCGATCATCCCCATCGGTTGAATGCGTCACCCGTGCACTGATGAATATCATGCCGTACACACACTCTATGTCTACATGCTGCTCGCTGACTTGAGCTCAGTAAACCCTTGTACCTAATGTGACAATGTGTTAAATAATAAAACATGGTGTTTGATATTTCAATTTGTTTTGCTGTGAACATACTAAACATACCCAGGGCGGTTCCCCCCAGCCTGGGTATGATGTAACATTGGGGTAATAAACTATATAAACATTACTAAACTTGTTGTTCCCAAAACGGCTATTTTCATACCCTTCGGCCACCGCGCATGCGCAGAAGGCCGATATGTCAACCCCACACCCAGCCCATTAGATGCCCTTTCACATAAGCTTCACTTGGATACCTCACTCGACCCCATCGGACCATTTTATCTAGGGACTACTTTTTCTCCGCGGAAGGTTTTTCCCGCGACCGAATCACCGCCAGACATGACCGCGGATGAATACATTCTTGCACTCACTCACACCGGCCGCCATCTTAAACCCACCACCCACCACCCACCCACATCTATATCTCTATAAAAATGAAGCGGGCATTCTCTTTCGTCGACTTTATGACAAAAGAGATGATTACAATTTCAACATCGTAAACTATCCCTTTCTGGACAGTAACAGCATGAAAGATATATACCCATCTTCTAAGGATTTTAATAAGGGCACATCATATTTAGACAGATTTATTTTATCAAAAAATGAAAAAACTTCGTGAATAACTGTCTTTTTAGTGTATGTGGTACTTCATAATATTGTTTTTACCATAACAGACCTCTGTTAGAATACCCTGCATATAGAGTATATATTTCTCGCTTAGTCGCATGCAGTTGCTAAATCATTTTAACAATTTTCATCAATGTCATAAAACATCACTACGATACGTGTTCGACGAGGCTTTTCAATTAAGCGTTCAGTTTAGTTATATATACCAGACAAAATAGATAAAATAATACGTGTTAGTGATACGGATTTCATTAAGTCTTGCTTAAGTTAACCGTTTCCCGCGTGTAGAAAATTTATTTCCTGTGTTCATACTAATATTTTTTTTCTGTATGTCTGATTGGATGTCGGTGTTAGTAGTATCAGGTGGCCGCGGATCTTCTTTGTTAACGAAGGTTGACTACTGAATCTCCAATGTGGCGCTTGTATTGATCAATCATTTCCACATAAAAATACTGGTAAATTGTATCGATTTGAAGATAGAAATATCATTTTCTGTCTATCCCCCATTACTGAAACTGTTTGGCCTTTCTTGGGAAGGAAAAATTATATATATTTATGCTGTGTTCGCGTTCGGAATTTAGAACTTATAGTGTCATGTGCATGAAGGCTTTTAGATTAGAGACGCGGAAATTGGAGACTCTGGTATTGTTCTTTAATTACGTTGTTGTAATGATATTTACTTTTCCGTAGAATATTTCACAATCCGCCTTGGCTTTATTAATTCGAATTCCTCGCGAAGCCAATCAATCCGATCTTTGATCCGCAGCAAGCCTTTCATCCAGAACTACTTTTGTTGGTGTTGCACGCATCTGAAGGAGAAAGACAAATACTAGTATCCCAAGACATGAACGGACTCCCTGCTAATCCCCAGCCATACTGTTGGTGTTAAGTAAATTGACGCCTTCATATACTACGGGTGCCATACAGTCGTTATTTGGGGTTATTTTCCAAAATAGACTGCTAGAATCTATTATCTTCCGTCACAATATAGCTTCTTGAAATACTACTACTTTGTGGGATAATTGACCCGCCCGCCATTCCTTACTATTTTTTTGCGACAATCTAGAGCAGAATTTATAAGAATTGCCTTCGGTGAATATTCATGAACAATGAACACGTAATTGAAAAAAAACCATATATTCTAACGAAATGGGTATACTGCATTAAGCACCTATAACATTATCCTTGCAAAATAACCAAACTTCTGCAAAGCACTATAGGTAACTCAGTTAACGCCACTGCATTACGTATATATATATCTAGTTGTGTGATTACAAGTATTTACTTTAGGTATGCCGTCAAGTATAAAGATTGTAAATTAAAGTCACTGTTGTTTCTAAATACGATAGAATAAGTATGCACTCTCACAATTAAACGTAACATTAAAAGGGTCGTGGAAAACCATGTTTGCATGTCACAAACCTAAAATCACAATGATTTGTACAGAGGGTAAACTCTCAGTTTGGTTACAGACACGACGGACTATTTCTTTTATTACCCTCTTATTTCTAGACAAATATGGAACTGTGTATTGCCTGCTTAAAATGAATCAAGTCTTGGACGGATAAGCCATAATGGATGTCGGCTGTCGATTGGATGTATATTCTGATGACTTTGCTGCAGTCATGTTACACCTTACTATATTTCGGATCGATAATACCAAGTCTCAAATTTTAAGTTACTAAACACATATTACAACTTTAGCCGGAAGAACTACCATCATTTTGCTGTATGAGGTATGAAAATAACTAAAAGGGTTTCACAAATCGGGACTGTCCGTCAGACTGTCGAATCAGTAAAGTATTATGACACGGTGTTACATTATTACAAGGTATCCACATGAACATGTAGATTGAAAGCGTGGACGAGATAAAGGGGGATCACTCTTCATGTTTGGGATATCTTTGGGCAGAATGCAGTCAGGATATCAGCCTCTGGGGGATTTGACTTTTACTCAGTAGACTGGCATTTCTCCACCACCAAGGCGTGTTATTTCCTAACGGAATCAATTAACATTTGCTTACGCATCCAGTCATGAATATTTAATATTCGAAATCGAAGGACTGCCAAATTTACCAAGGACTGCCAAATTTATCGAAGGACTGAAATATTCCAAGGCTCTCATGTTAACATAACTTTAATGATATAGTCAGTGAGAGAAAAGTGTTATTTACCTTAGTCTAACCGTTTTGTACATGCATGCATATATGAAAAGAGATAGATAATGTTAAATTTAGGCTCTCAATGATATCGCATATATCAAGCATAAGTCCATGGTTATATTGTACTTTGGTGGTAGGGGTACAGATATCATTTAACCAAACACATAGATATAACGAAGATGACAGCCGTTTCCCTTTTCGCTGCGATGGTTTACACGAAAAACCGGCTCAGTTATAAAAATCCATATCTCCGTAAATATGAAATGTCCAAACTTTTTACGTCAAGACAATATTCTCTTATATGTGTACTTCCTATTTCCCGCAGGAATTTATGCAATATAAATTCTTTCCGCAATAAACTTACAATTTACTGGTAATGGTAACGAAATTCTCCGTGTCAATTTGAGCTGGATATGACAACGCACTGAGTCACACGTGCACTGGCAACAATTCGCAACAGTGTAATGAAATGTGTTCATTTTTTAGGCGCCCATTTTCTACGACCTATACAGCCAACGTGGTTTATTAATATGCACACACATATGTTTTTCTTATAGTTCATTGGCTGAACCGCGAGGCCGGGGGAAAAATATCAAACTTGTTTGATAATTTCGCCTCGCGAGGCCAAATCCTCAGCGTGTGCGGCGAACGCAAGCCAACAGCTCAGCAGTTTTACCGGACAGGCCAATGAATCGCATGTTATTTTCACTCGATTCATACGCTCGACTCTTCAAAATGGACTTGAAGAAGACGTTATGCGGGAACTGAAATCAATTTCTTGAAACTTTTGCTCACCGTGTGCGCTGAAACAACAAGAGAGCTGACAGGCAATTGAGGCCGTTAGCTCAGCTGATATCTCTCGTGTGCGCCGGGCTTAACACCAGGCAGAGCCAGGAAACATGTGTGTGTGTACCGGATTTACCGATGGAAATATCTGTGAATTTCGAAAAAATATATATGGAAATGAGATTCGTGGTGATACCCATATTTTTTTAGCATACGAATGCATCGTGATGAAGGCTTCATGGTGTGTTATACCCACCTAGGAAAAAAACAGCCCGCAGATATGCATCAAACGTCCGGGAGTATGGAATATAGGTATACATCTGGACTAAACTCTTTTATCAGGTAAGCTAGACTTTAGTACTATACTTGCGTTGAAACCCATGCAGACAACCTATTCAAATTTCAATGCATTGGCAACATAGCGTCGCACGAAATATACGCGCCCCTGTTGACCAGGATTTTTTTATACTCCCACAACAACAGACAATTTGAAGACAATTTTCTAGCGGGGTGTTTTCTTGAACATAATTGCTGTAATATACTCTTCTTTTTGTGGACGCTAAATATAGGGGAGAAAATGGCAACATTGTGACCAAACCATAACAGTTGACAGCTGTAAAAATAGATACCGTGTCATAAAATGAGAGAGAACATTTCAATCTGCCAATTTTCGAGATGAAAATTTGTTCTTGACGAAATAGAAATGAACGCGAATCTATATTCTACAAAACATTTTTTCTTGACGAATTTTTTTAAAATTTAAAAAAAAAGAAAAAAAAGAATGAACACTAACAACCATTTTTTTAATTTTCTACTATTTTTTTTACAATTTTTTTGAAATTATTGAAAAAAAGGGGGAAAGGGGGAAAGGGGGGGAGGGTGCGGTGAAAAGGGGGCGGGGCTGAATTTTTTTTTTTAAATTTAAAAAAAAAAAAAAAAGAATGAACACTAACAACCATTTTTTTAATTTTCTACTATTTTTTTTACAATTTTTTTGAAATTATTGAAAAAAAGGGGAAAGGGGGAAAGGGGGGAGGGTGCGGTGAAAAGGGGGCGGGGCTGAATTTTTTTTTTTTTTTTTTTTAAATTTAAAAAAAAAGAAAAAAAAGAATGAACACTAACAACCATTTTTTTAATTTTCTACTATTTTTATTAACACAAATAGAATGAACGTGTTCACCAGGGTATTGAATTTTAATACAATTATATCTGAGTATTGAATTTTAATACAATTAACAGTTAAAAAACTCTGAATTTTTAATACAATTATACGCTCTCAAGCCACTTCAATGAATGTGTAGGAATACGGTAAATGTTTTTCAACACTTGTTCAATAGTTCTGCATTTAATACAATTAACAATAAAAAAACTCTGAATTTTTAATACAATTATACGCTCTCAAGCCACTTCAATGAATGTGTAGGAATACGGTAAATGTTTTTCAACACTTGTTCAATAGTTCTGCAACAAGACTTGTTTGAACTCATCATCGTCTTTCCGTCCCTGGTGCACGTAGATCTGACCAAGCTGACCGATCACCCCCATCGGTTGAATGCGTCACCCGTGCACTGATGAATATCATGCCGTACACACACTCTATGTCTACATGCTGCTCGCTGACTTGAGCTCAGTAAACCCTTGTACCTAATGTGACAATGTGTTAAATAATAAAACATGGTGTTTGATATTTCAATTTGTTTTGCTGTGAACATACTAAACATACCCAGGGCGGCTCCCCCAGCCTGGGTATGATGTAACATTGGGGTAATAAACTATATAAACATTACTAAACTTGTTGTTCCCAAAACGGCTATTTTCATACCCTTCGGCCACCGCGCATGCGCAGAAGGCCGATATGTCAACCCCACCCCACCCCCAGCCCATTAGATGCCCCCTCCCCTAAGCTTCACTTGGATACCTCACTCGACCCCATCGGACCATTTTATCTAGGGACTACTTTTTCTCCGCGGAAGGTTTTTCCCGCGACCGAATCACCGCCAGACATGACCGCGGATGAATACATTCTTGCACTCACTCACACCGGCCGCCATCTTGCACCCACCTCCCACCATCCACCCACGCCGCCATCTTAAACCCACCTCCCACCATCCACCCACGCCGCCATCTTAAACCCACCTCCCACCATCCACCCACGCCGCCATCTTAAACCCACCTCCTACCATCCACCCACCAGCCGCCATCTTAAACCCACCTCCCACCATCCACCCACGCCGCCATCTTAAACCCACCTCCCACCATCCACCCACCAGCCGCCATCTTAAACCCACCTCCCACCATCCACCCACGCCTGGGGTCTAGATGAAAATAGCCTTTTTGGAGCTAGGGATATTATCTGTGTAAAATTTGACAACACATTCGACAGCATATAGGTATTCTAATGGATACTAATTGTGCACTGTACGCTGACCTATACATGGCAGTGTGACTAACGTCACAGGACCTACGAAGTACAGTAGGCATTAGGACTCGAACGCGAACTGAACTCTTGGAAATCCCCACCCCCAGTTGAAATCCTGCCTATATTAAGATGGGCACCGTCCAAGTCAGAATCGCCAGTGATTTTCATCAAAAATCACCAGAAATTTTCATCAAAAGTAGGTCAGCTCAGAACTTGTTGGTAACAGTCTCCTAATGCGCCTTCATTCCAAAATAAATAACACTCGCCGATTTAATTTTACAATTTTTTAATTAAAGGAAACAGATTGAATAATATAGGTTCAGTAGATTTCAAGCTTTACGTGTGAAAATACATTTACATCTCTTTAATGGTTTTCAGTGCCCTTGTACAGGATCAAAACAACTTTTTGAATCACATTATTTTCCCAACAATACAACAAATTTTTATATATAGTACTATAGTAGAAAGGTAGCATTTATGTAGTTTACGGTAATTCAACTCAAGACCAACACCTTCTATGCACAAGATAATAATGATTCTATGTCATTCTCCTGAGCATAACCGGTACAAAGACGAATAAATAGCGTCTCTACATCACGTTGTTATCTAGATATATGAGACAACACATTTTGGGCATTGGCAATCTGATGAATGTACTATTCCGGTTTTCTTGTTTCACATTATATTCTATGGCGGTTGATCGGTGATTTTCTTCATTGATAAACGTTAAACCACCTAGCTTTAACTAATTCTGCTAGGCTGTCTTCATTCAGACTGTTCAGCCTACACAGTCCACAGAAAATACACCGCACATTCTTGTACTCCCAGCCTTATCCCATTTGATGGCAAGTTTATCGGGCTGTTTAATGTCTAAGCTAGGAAATGTTCCAGGGTAGTGGACAGGCATGCAATACTATATTATAGTATCTGCTATACAGGACACCGACCACTGTAATTTGATGTGACAAGCAGCAGAGTAGAAACCGGCCTTATCTCAGTGGGCTTGGATATAAATCACTGTTAAAAACCACAAGGCTGGGATGGAGCCTCTCTCTGTGTTTGTTCCAAGGACAAGCCTTAATGACTTTTAAATCCACTGATAAGGAGGTCCCATGGCTTCATGGTCATAAAAGGAACATGATACTGTTAAAGGCCACATGGATGGTATGCATCTATAACAATATACTGAAGTGTTCATTATAAATCTAATTTTAATCAGAATTATTTCAGATCAGAACTGGCTGGTAACAATGCCCTAATGCACGTTCATGCCAAAAATCAAGGTTCTAATGTCAACGGTTCTCCTTATTTTGCCGACGAAAGGATTCGGATGGACTGACTCACTCACTCATTACCGGACAATTTGCGATCTGTAGCCTACTTCGTAGGAATAAGTTCTAAGTATACGACTATATGCCGAAGCTATCAAACACCTATAATCATTCTCATTCGCCAAACGATATATTACCACCATATTGCACTCACTGACACCGGCCGCCATCTTAAACCCACCTCCCACCATCCACCCACGCCGCCATGTTAAACCCACCTCCCACCATCCACCCACGCCGCCATCTTAAACCCACCTCCCACCATCCACCCACGCCGCCATCTTAACCCACCTCCCACCACCCACCCACGCCGCCATCTTAAACTCCACCTCCCACCCACCACCACCCCCCACGCCGCCATCTTAAACCCACCTCCCACCACCCACCCACGCCGCCATCTTAAACCCACCTCCCACCACCCACCCACGCCGCCATCTTAAACCCACCTCCCACCACCCACCCACACCACGTGACATCAATACTCACTTCTGATTGGCTCCCTCCACGTGACCTCCACAAAATATGCAAAGGTCAATGGGCCTCAATTGACGCTTTGTATACTACTACCGTAGTTGCTATCGTACAAACAACCAAGTTGAAGGATAGATGTTTATAGTATTCAACCTAAATAAATAGCCAGATTTTCCGCTGAACCAGCGCTGCAAGAAGAGCTGTACACCATCTAGAAATCCTGTTCTGCTTAACATGGCAATTCCCATTTGCTGAGCTTAACCTGGGAAATCCCATTTGCTCTGCTGAGTTGAGCTGAACTTCTAAGGATAACTTCGTTGAGCAAAAGTCATAAACAGTGAATAATCATGAAAGTTAGTTCTAGTAAGTAAGGAAAATAAACAGTTTTGGCACGCAAAGCGGTTATAGCAGAATTTAAGCCAGCACAACCAAATCTGCACAGGCAACCGATTTGGCACAGACCGTATACAGTGTTGGGTCTCCCCAGTCGGCGGCAAGTTCAACCGTTTCTGCACAGCAACATTGTATCCATAACCATTTCGGCACACAGCGTATTTGTATTATACTCTGTGTAAGTTCTGCACACAGCGAACTGGGATCTCGTGTAGAGCCATATCATTGGAAATACAACCATAACAACTAGTTCAGAGATGTCAGATTTATTTTCAACACGGTGCAAACATACATGCAAGGAATAGCATAGACAATATATGAAACTGGTATACAACAGAAATTGTATATAGGTGAATAAACAGTTATAATCTTGAAACCGTTGTTGATGTTCATCATTGGTATTGGACTATAGTCTATTGCAAAAGTTACTGCAACTGAATTATTCAATTTCGCACAAGGGACAATATAATTTATTATGGTGACTGGATGAAATACCACAACAATAGATGTTGAACCCTGACCACAGCAGTATCAGCAGCGAATGGAGCAAGTGTTATGATTGAATGTATAAGTACTTGGTGACACGACGAAAACGTACCCCCTTGGTAGCCGGGCACCCCCGAAGAGAGATTGGTTATATTTGTGTTCAAGTCTATTGAAGCAGAGGTTCAATAACGTTTCATACTGAAGAAACAAGGTTGTACAGATTAGAAACCAGTGTAGAACAGTTCTCGCTCGAGTCTCACATAAGGAACGAGAGTTCATACAGGTCGTATCACCCTTAGTGGTACTGGTGGCAGCATTGAAATATAAGTTTCCATACTAACTCATTTAGTATAGGAAATTTCCGCTACACTATCTAGGACCTCGAATCTAGGAACACAAGAGGCGATTACAATTTTGACCGTGACAAAATTCTGCAGGTCCATTGATGTCCAGAAATGCGTAGTTAGCTAAAAGGATTATACCACCAAACGCCTCCATTCAAAGTTTCTCAAATTCTGTGATAAATATCGTACACTAACGTCACAATATGACCGTAGTCTGAAACCTGTGTGAGATTCCGATAACCTGAGGTAAGGGACCGTTTGAATATCATGTGTTTTACATCTCCATGATTTTATGTATAGAACATCATCATGTCTTGCTAACATCATTGAAAACTGTTAGCCGCCTCTCTCTTGTAGGTAGCCATCCTGTGTTTTTATTAATTTATTTCATAAGTTGATGCTAACTCTCATACGGAATAGGTCGTTCGATTACTGAATAGATTACGATTACGGAATAGGTCGTTCGATTACTGACTTGGAAATACTTTATGGACGACAGCTCAATATTGCATGTCGGATTTGACGTTTGCTAGGAAAGAGGGAACTTTGATGAAAGTGTTTATAACTGTTTATAGTGTGAAGCCTATATTACCCATATAAATGATAAACAAACATCGAGTGATGTACATATTTCACGAGCTGTCATTCTGCATCACATTTCCTTCGCTCAGACATGATAGTTTAATATTCACTCCATTATTTAATCATTTATGTCGACGTGAATATCCCCTTGCACCTTCGATAAGCGCAACTTCGAGAAAGATTAAAGTCTAAAACAAGATATTCACAACATTTGTTTTTGGCATAACATATGTGTTACTCGGGCTAACCCTGAACGTGGATGTCAGGAATGCACACTTTAAGATGCGCGATTTGGGCTCAATTCGTCCTGTGAACAGATATTCAATCTCAATAATTACGCTATTCAATGTTTTATTTATTCACAAATATGCAGGCTGCTCATCATCGTTATCTTGGATGACGTTAATTTATAGACATTTTCTTTAAATGTTGTAACTGATAACACAGACGTTCGTGCTCATGAAAAACACACAGGCATTATTAATTGCAAAATCAAGGCGATACTTCCTTGGTTTATCAAATATGGCTAATTGCATGGCCTTATTGTCCCTGAAGAATCGAAATCTCTTAGTTTTTACTTCCTCCTGGGGGTGCTCCTCAAGGAAGTTGTCACTGACATATCATTATTAATTGTATGAGGAAACCCGATAACTCTAAAGTGGGCAAAATAGAATCGTGCAAAATGACCCGTGCAACTGAAGCAGATAATAATGAAATCTTTGAAATGGGTTTTCGAACCAAAGAAATATAAACATTTCGTGCCGGTTAACATCATTTAGAACATATAGATTCGAGAATTTCTGAGCATCGTAAATACGAAGAAATTGTTAACAGTCTCGCTTATGTGCTATGTAACTCTCGGATACAAGGAGCATTGTTGTTTTTTGGGGTTGACTCGCAGCAAATAGAAAACCGAGCAAAATACACTTCTTCGTGACTTCCACGATTAGGTGCAATTGCGGCAATTTTATAGATAAATATGTATTTGAATTTAATGGGACAATTTCCGAAAATGTAGTCTTCATATTGTTTCGATGATAACCTCAAAAAAGTTTGTTTAAACTATTTGAACCTCAAAATGCTATTGAATAATGATAGGAATTTATAATTAATCTGGAAGTTATCGATATAATAATAGGGGTTAATAATTAATCCGGAAGTAGATACAGATTGTAGATTCCAAAATCATCCTGAGGCACTAACACAGATCTTCCACAAATGAAAGTGAGAATGGAGATGTATGAAGAGTAATGCACAAATGAAAATTAAACGAGAGTAGCATGCATCGGTTGTTGGAATATCGAACGGAATAATCTGACAAGTCATGTGACCTCACCTCTGACTACACTTTACGAAAGGATATTCCAAGAATCACCACTGAATCTCATGCATGCTTTCATAGGTGGGGGTTCATGTGGACACCTGCATCGACGCGATCACACGCCCCGTATAAACGGCTTTACAGGCACGATTAGATACATGAATCGACGAGCAGTAATGACACAATATATGCTAGCGCCAGATGTGAGCGACGCGTTCAGATAAGAAGTAATTAAACTGTTCTTAGAATGGAAGTTATTTATCAGAATACAAGCGTCAAACCCGACAATGAGTAACAGCCTACACTCCTGGTGAATTTCTTATTTCAGATCCGACACTGAGTAACAGCCTACACTCTTGATGAATTTCTTATTTCAGATCCGACACTGAGTAACAGCCTACACTCTTGATGAATTTCTTATTTCATATCCGACACTGAGTAACAGCCTACACTCTTGATGAATTTCTTATTTCAGATCCGACACTGAGTAACAGCCTACACTCTTGATGAATTCCTTATTTCAGATCCGACACTGAGTAACAGCCTACACTCTTGATGAATTTCTTATTTCAGATCCGACACTGAGTAACAGCCTACACTCTTGATGAATTTCTTATATCAGATCCGACACTGAGTAACAGCCTACACTCATGATGAATTTCTTATTTCAGACCCGACACTGAGTAACAGCCTACACTCATGATGAATTTCTTATTTCAGATCCGACACTGAGTCACAGCCTACACTCATGATGAATTTCTTATTTCAGATCCGACACTGAGTAACAGCCTACACTCCTGATGAATTTCATATTTCGGATCCGACACTGAGTAACAGCCTACACTCCTGATGAATTTCTTATTTCAGATCCGACATTGAGTAACAGCCTACACTTCTGACGAATTTCTTATTTCAGATTAGACACTGAGTAAGAGCCTACACTCCTGGTGAATTTCTTATTTCAGATCCGACACTGAGTAACAGCCTACACTCCTGATGAATTTCTTATTTCAGATCCGACACTGAGTAACAGCCTACACTCCTGATGAATTTCATATTTCGGATCCGACACTGAGTAACAGCCTACACTCCTGATGAATTTCTTATTTCAGATCCGACACTGAGTAACAGCCTACACTCCTGATGAATTTTTATTTCAGATCCGACATTGAGTAACAGCTTACACTCCTGATGAATTTCTTATTTCAGATCCGACACTGAGTAACAGCCTACACTCTTGATGAATTTCTTATTTCAGATCCGACACTGAGTAACAGCCTACACTCATGATGAATTCCTTATTTCAGATCCGGCACTGAGTAACAGCCTACACTCATGATGAATTTCTTATTTCAGATCAGACACTGAGTAACAGCCTACACTCCTGATGAATTTCTTATTTCAGATCCGACATTGAGTAACCGTCTACACTACTGACGAATTTCTTATTTCAGATCCGACACTGAGTAAGAGCCTACACTCCTGGTGAATTTCTTATTTCAGATCCGACACTGAGTAACAGCCTACACTGCTGGTGAATTTCTTATTTCAGATCCGACATTGAGTAACAGCCTACACTCCTGATGAATTTCTTATTTCAGATCCGACACTGAGTAACAGCCTACACTCCTGATGAATTTCATATTTCGGATCCGACACTGAGTAACAGCCTACACTCCTGATGAATTTCTTATTTCAGATCCGACACTGAGTAACAGCCTACACTCCTGATGAATTTTTATTTCAGATCCGACATTGAGTAACAGCTTACACTCCTGATGAATTTCGTATTTCAGATCCGACACTGAGTAACAGCCTACACTCTTGATGAATTTCTTATTTCAGATCCGACACTGAGTAACAGCATACACTCATGATGAATTCCTTATTTCAGATCCGGCACTGAGTAACAGCCTACACTCTTGATGAATTTCTTATTTCAGATCCGACACTGAGTAACAGCCTACACTCATGATGAATTCCTTATTTCAGATCCGGCACTGAGTAACAGCCTACACTCATGATGAATTTCTTATTTCAGATCAGACACTGAGTAACAGCCTACACTCCTGATGAATTTCTTATTTCAGATCCGACATTGAGTAACCGTCTACACTCCTGACGAATTTCTTATTTCAGATCCGACACTGAGTAAGAGCCTACACTCCTGGTGAATTTCTTATCTCAGATCCGACACTGAGTAACAGCCTACACTGCTGGTGAATTTCTTATTTCAGATCCGACACTGAGTAACAGCCTACACTCCTGATGAATTTCTTATTTCAGATCCGACACTGAGTAACAGCCTACACTCCTGATGAATTTCATATTTCGGATCCGACACTGAGTAACAGCCTACACTCCTGATGAATTTCTTATTTCAGATCCGACACTGAGTAACAGCCTACACTCCTGATGAACTTTTATTTCAGATCCGACATTGAGTAACAGCTTACACTCCTGATGAATTTCTTATTTCAGATCCGACACTGAGTAACAGCCTACACTCTTGATGAATTTCTTATTTCAGATCCGACACTGAGTAACAGCCTGCACTCATGATGAATTCCTTATTTCAGATCCGGCACTGAGTAACAGCCTATACTCATGATGAATTTCTTATTTCAGATCAGACACTGAGTAACAGCCTACACTCCTGATGAATTTCATATTTCGGATCCGAGACTGAGTAACAGCCTACACTCCTGATGAATTTCTTATTTCAGATCCGACATTGAGTAACAGTCTACACTCCTGACGAATTTCTTATTTCAGATCCGACACTGAGTAAGAGCCTACACTCCTGGTGAATTTCTTATTTCAGATCCGACACTGAGTAACAGCCTACACTCATGATGAATTTCTTATTTCAGATCCGACACTGAGTAACAGCCTAGGCGGCCCCTGGACCCTCACCTGTTGGGCTATGAGGATTTCCATTTTTTTAGGTTTCATGGAAGGGGGGAAGGGTCCGGACCCCCCTGCAGCCCCCCCCCCCCACCCCCCGTAGATCCGCCCTTGCTCCAAAACTGTAAACAAAATAACCCATATAAGTAACTTGAGTGATATTTAAGGACGCTTTTCAGATGTGGATTTATAAAAAAAATTGTAGGCCTATGTCGCCATTGGAATTTCAAAATTGGACCACGGAATCGAAGAAGAGGATTTGTGGGGATTTCTTTAGCACGTGTCATAAACGAGCCAACCAACGAAAGAAGAAAGTAGTTGTTGCACTCATGATCATGTCATTCTCCACATCAGGGTTGTTTCGACGCACACAGAAGAGCTGAATCCGCTAGAGTTGCGTCCCCTCTTGCAGACAAGCATACGAGAGTGACGGAGTGAACGGGAACGTAAATAACAAATCTCACAAAACGAGGAACGCAAAATTATAACTTGGTGGAACAGAGAACAGAGAATTAAAAATAGGAAAATACAGTGAACGTGGAATATGTCCAGAACGTGTGTACGCAAAATTAGTTTTCCTCAGAACTGAGAACGGATAATGAAAATTACCCCAAAACGGAGTACGAAAATACCCCTTGCCCTCACTTCAAAATTGTTGCCTTTTCCTTCATAAAAGTGTACAACAATTTTCATATTTTACATCAGATAATGTAGATATTTCAGCGAAAATAGCATAAATGAAAAAAATATTACCAATCTGCAAAAACAAAATGCAGTCATTCTGACTTCATCAAAGCTGTCATCTTCGATTTCGTTTTACAGTTTCTGGTAGAGCTAGACTCCAAGATATATTGTGGGAAGATTGAGCTAGTATCCTTCAGGGATAGGGGAAATACAGAGTACACGAAGTTTGACCAAAGTTAAATCTGTCTCGAAAATGTGTTAACAGATTCCAGAGTCATTTATTCCTGAGTTGACAGGACATGTGCAGATGTTCTGAACACTGTCTGGCATTCAAAGTTATTTGATCCCGATCCTACCAAACGCCTCGCCGTAACGGCATAACGAAAAATAAATGAAGAGCTGAAACTTTCCGGCATTTTCACCCCGTTTGCATAGTCGAAGGTACGAACTATCACTAAGTTCAAAATTGCAGTCATTAAGGTTCCTTAAAACGTTGCTTGTTCGATTTTGTTCGTCCACTTCTTCCTTTCAAATAGCTGGACTCCACTAACTTATTGCCCGAAATAATCAGTCTGTGTAACTTTCATTCAACACAAAAAGTCAAGAAAATAAAAACGATTGGGTATTATTTTTCGAAAACATGTCATTGCGAGGTTATCAGGACAGGTAAGAAAATATCGTAACATTATGTGTCACAGCTAGATCTGGATATATAGGCCTAGTGTGAAAAGATTCGTGCGGCTAATTCCATGGGTAAGAAATATATTTAGAGGTGACCGACCCATTTTTCTCAGCATACATTTATTATTATATTTATTATTTTCTCAACATATATTTAGGTATTGTTTATTTAAACGCAAGTAATGGGGTTGTTAAACTAAGGCACAATCTCAACATATGTATCTTCGATGACCCGAGCTTTCATAACCATTTGATGGAAAACTATGAAAATTTGGTGTGGTGTGGACAATCTACATTGTTGTGTTGGTGTCCTCAGTTATTTGAAAAACAACTCTGTATATCTATAAAGCGATTTGTTACTTCTTGAGTCTGCAATGATTTCCTGTCTATTAGGTATTTGGACTATGCAAAGCGGCAGGCATGTTAAAGTCCGGTCCAGAAATAGATGTGATGATCTGAGCTATACCCTGAAAATAGCGCGAAACAAAAACATGTTACTAGCTTCAAACCCGTTACATACACCTACTTTCTTTTGAAAAATTGAAGACGTCTGGCGAATAAAAAGCAACCAGATGGCTCTGCAGGAATGCAACCCTCAGCACCTAACATTCAGACCCGGGAATACGGTAGAGTCTCGGTCGTAGCCTTAGTATCTCAGCCGCTCTTTTATGGCTGGGATTCATGTGGAGACTATGACGTATCCACACGGCCCCTAGCACCGGCTTAAACGGAATTAGATTCGCCATGGCTTACCTTCACATCACCGGGGACAATTGTCGAACCTTCGAAAATTTAGCCCGATTATATCTTGCGGAAACCCCTTATAACTGTCGGAGACAAAGTTTAATGGGGGACAACGATTATCATTGTTAGTTGTAATAAAACTAGTCATCCCCAATGAACAGCTATCTGAATCAAATTCATATACTTATTACATGACAATTACACATAGCCTATACGACGACGACAATGTGTAACAACCTGAAACTAAGTGCCCCCAAAAGAGTCACTCAATTTCAGCTAGGACTACCATTATGGCTTCCTCAGTGGCCTTGTCCTTCGACTTTTCGACATAAACAAGTTTTCTGCTTCCATAAGCCTGAGATGCATCTGAAGTTTGATCACAATCTACACCCTTGGTCTAGCGTAATAGCCCAGATAATGCTTTCTGCACTTTCCTGTTGACGTGCCATCGTGATGTTGACCATCAATCTGCTTGGTCTTTTATGTGTGTACGAGTTGTACGAGTTGTCACAGCGAAACAGCTCGCCATTTACCAATATACGAGTTGTCAGAGCATTTCCATCACAGCTCTCTAGATTTGTATCTAATACCGCTTATGCCGGTGCTAGGGGCCGTGTGGTAATGTCATCCAAGTTGCCACATGAACAGGCACAATAAAAGCGTACCTGAGATACAACACATATCACGAATCGTTAGATTCTTGGTATGTGCTTTAGAATAGATTAACCGGAAGGCTATACTGTGAAGTCATGTGATTCTGTCAGTATGTCGGCACCTCTTCCCACTTCCCTTATATGTGTTGTAATTTGACAATTTTAGTATCTGGTATGCCGTACATCTCAATAAAACAATAATTCGAATTTCGATGATTTCTCGATTTTGGGATCAAAGTGATTTTGAGAGATCTCAATTTTGTTTTTGGATACACTGACTTTCGGTCAAATAGCCACATAAAAGAAACAATTGCGATTTTCAGTAATTTTTGATTTTAGATCATAGTGACCTTGACCTTTGATCTACTGATCTCAATTGTGAACTCGGAACTATTATTTTGTTGAACATTTAAGGAACGGAATAACGAATATCTGAAGTTGAAAGAGGTGAAGGGGGAGGAGGAGGAGGAGACTGTATTCCTTGAGACTTCGTCAGCTATAACTGACCTAGTCCAAAAACACTAATTGCAATTTTTGAAACTTTAGAAAGTCGTAATAAACACGGTTACAAGAATAACAATTTGAGAGAAATTGGGAAGGAGAAAAGCGGAAGGGATCTAGGGAAAACTGGGTACATATGAAAGCGGGGACATTTAGAGTAGACAGTCAAAATAGTATCAAGGAGCAGAGAAACTCTGTGGCAAATGAGATGACCAGAACATGAACATAGAATAATAAGTGGGCTACTTCAACTTTGCTTACTGTCTGGGGGCACACTTGTAAAAGCGGTCACTTCATCGCCTTTTCTTCACTTCAAAGCGAATTATAAGCGTGTATTTATAATGGCTGCAGACATCTTGTAAAGCCGGTGTTGAGGCCCAGAATGCCCGGTGGTTAAACGTGGTCTGGCTCCTGTCTTCTATCCCAGCTAGGACACTTATCTCCACATTGAGGACAAATGTTCATCCTTGGTTGCAATAGAAAAGGATATGGAAAGGGACACTAATCACCAGGACATTCTTATCCATCACACCGGCTTGCGCTCTTAAATGAAACCAAGAATTGGATTGGGTTTTAAAAAGTTTCAAAAGTCTCCAGTGATGGATCCATTCATGAAGAATGCCAGCCACATGTTGTACATATATACAAGGCAATGGAAGTAAAAAAAGAAGTTTGCTGGCGTGGCGCAGTAACATAAGAAAAAGAACGAAAAAACCTTCGCAAGTTTCTACACCATTATATTCCGACTGCAGTTTCGAACGTAATGTTCTTCTCAAGAAATAGTGTTTTCAAATGACAGACTGGTATATATACAAATACAGGGCACAACGGTCGCTAGACGACGTACCTGGCTTAAACAAGCAGTGACTTGATAACAAGCTGACTACAAGGCAATGATATACACTTTGCCTCGTGGGTGATAACCATTATGAAATATAACCAAAACTTTTACCAAACTTATATTCGTTCAAGCTATCAGAACTGCAACATTTTCTTATTCCGATAAAATATATTATGTAAAGCGGAATACTTATATTGAAAAACACACAAACCTAGCTCGTGGTTTAAGGAACATGTATATCTTCACCGATTGGATGTTGGACACTCGCTGGAAAGACACACTTAGCAGACACGTGTAGATCGTTTCAAGTCGAATGAATTGATTAAACCACCTAAAGCTGAGTGCAATTCCGGAGGATGCCTATAATATTTCATTTTACAAAAAGGTGCTCTGCTGATTTAAAATTTTAGAATGGAACAATTTTTCTCTTTGCTGCATAGTTTTACCTATATATTTTCCTCAATTAGTTTTTCGACAAAATAGACCATATCGAGTACCTCAATTAAAACAGAAAGCTAATTTCTGTTCTCATTAACTGGGTGCCAGGAACAATCGAGAACTTAGATTGAAATCCTGACAATGGATAACCAATTTCATCACCTTGGACGAGGCTTACATTGATGTGTTGGTCCGCGAATGGAATCTGGAGTTCTGTTAATACTAAAATGAAATCTTGCAAGGCTGATTTGCCAATCTTGCATCGCAGGGTGATTTTAATCCACGTATATTTAATGATGACTGTTGATGAAGCTATGGGGGAGGGAGGGCTTTTCAACTATGTTGGGGGAGACATCTAGTGTGTGTGATGTCTTTCAACCTTCCTGCCTTTCTATCTGTTAGTCCGGTGCCTGTGTAACAGGGGTTGTTACGATATAAATATAACGCAGAGTCTCCAATGTAAATCCAGATATGAAGGTGTTTATCCACATATAAGCAGCCAAACATAAAATATACACGACAATCGGTTTTCCAGATACAGTAAGTTTGGGAATCCAAAACTATCAAAACGCAGTGTCCGTACTGAGTTTGGTTATCCAGAAAACTCCACATAATGACAGAACGTTCAAGTTTTATACGAAGATATGACAATGAACCAACATGGCAAATGGACACAGAAACAAGACATAGAACTAGAAATACAAGTTTGACCAAACATATAGGTAAGAATATAAAAGAAGCTATTAAATAAGACAGTACTAAAACATGTGTGCGATCCACATATCCGTTCAACAATCAGACCTCACGCAGGGTTTTCCTCTTAGTGGTCTAGCATTACTCTTTTGTCAGCCGGTTAATTGCAATTAACAAAAGACGCATCAGTTCTCCGGTATATGGTTCAGTATAATTGTTAGCTAAAGAGAAAACCGTAAAAGTGAAGTTATGGCAGGAAATATGATAAGTTACAGAATTATGATATAAGTTGAATTAAAGTTTAATAAGAAATGTTGAATAAATAAAGGTAGTTGAAGCTCTGTTACAATTACCCTCCGCTTCCGAAAAATGATGACTCCCGGCATCAAAACAGCAGAAGTAACAAACATGAATCCAAAACAAATATCATCAAAATACTTTCATAGAAGAAACTCGAATATCATCTTGTCGGATTTATAATGTTCATTGTGATGAGAATGCCAGACTGATGCGATACGTGTGCTGATGTGGAGTGTCTTTGGGTATCAAACTGGACATAGGAAGATGAGGTGATGGCATGTTCAACCGTCGACCAGAGAGATCTGACAAAATCAGTCTGCCATTAAGACGATGCACAGTTTTGATATGGTTATATAGAGCACTGATCGGCTCAGTTGTTTTATACACAGAAGTGCCCATTAAATCTTCCATATCAAGCGAACCGATCATGTGGGCATGAATTGTTCTAACGCGCACAAATTCGGGGAAGTTGTCGATTGTCGGCATCGTTGCTGGGGCGTTACATGGAGGTTTAGCTAACCGCGGACCTGGAATGCGTGCGTCATGCGTCTTAATGTATAACACGGCATTAGAATCCAGGTCATCTTCCAAGACCCAGCTATTCCGGGTAGCACAAAGTCCTTTCCATTTGACCAAGAATGCCACTTGATGGTCTCTGGTTACCCGCCGTTTGAGCACTTTCTCAGTTACCTTTTCTTGTATTGTCGACGCATTTTCTGGAACCGTGTGGGACAAATGTTCGGGACCGGTTGCATAATCCTCACATGCTAAAAGCCCCGTTGTTTCTCCATTAGGAGATAACAAATCAGTTTGGCTGGCAGAAGAACAGAATAACGGAAGTACAGTCACTGTACCACAGGATACAGTGGAAACCTCCAAAGTTTGAGTGTTGGCCTCCTTCATTATCGGGGTAGATGTTGTTGTTCCTTCAGATGTTGTGGCGAGTTCAGTGGGTTGATGGAGTACAGAGGGTCGTTCGTCAAGAATATCAGAATGTGCACATACCTTTACCGTTTTCGCTGCCAGGCTGTCGGAATTCTTTTTCGCAATAAAGCTGTTCATCCGTTCATGATCTCGACGTCGCTGTGCTGCTGATTTCAGCCAAGTTGGTCGGAAACTCTGCTCCGGTGCAGGTTTTGTCCATGTTAGGTTTAGCCGTACAACATTGTCGTCTTGGTGCATGTTCCAAGTAAGTGTGTAGTCTTGTACGCCTAGTGTTTGAAGAACTGGCCGGAGATACTCTGGAACTATGGATTGGAGCATTGTCGAATGATGGGGTGAGCTAGCTGCGGTAGATGCAGGTACACGGAACGAGGGGAGTCAGCTAAAAAGTGACTCCAACGGGTTAACTCCACCAAGCTGTAACAGGGGTTGTTACGATATAAATATAACGCAGAGTCTCCAATGTAAATCCAGATATGAAGGTGTTTATCCACATATAAGCAGCCAAACATAAAATATACACGACAATCGGTTTTCCAGATACAGTAAGTTTGGGAATCCAAAACTATCAAAACGCAGTGTCCGTACTGAGCTTGGTTATCCAGAAAACTCCACATAATGACAGAACGTTCAAGTTTTATACGAAGATATGACAATGAACCAACATGGCAAATGGACACAGAAACAAGACATAGAACTAGAAATACAAGTTTAACCAAACATATAGGTAAGAATATAAAAGAAGCTATTAAATAAGACAGTACTAAAACATGTGTGCGATCCACATATCCGTTCAACAATCAGACCTCACGCAGGGTTTTCCTCTTAGTGGTCTAGCATTACTCTTTTTTTAGCCGGTTAATTGCAATTAACAAAAGACGCATCAGTTCTCCGGTATATGGTTCAGTATAATTGTTAGCTAAAGAGAAAACCGTAAAAGTGAAGTTATGGCAGGAAATATGATAAGTTACAGAATTATGATATAAGTTGAATTAAAGTTTAATAAGAAATGTTGAATAAATAAAGGTAGTTGAAGCTCTGTTACACCTGTCCATTTTTCTTGTCTGTAAGATATTTAGAGAAGTACTGAACGGCATTTCACCAAACTTGGATGGATACTTCATTGGAATGACTTCCTCATCCGATTAGGTTTAAGTGTGTGTGTTTGTGTGTGTGTGTGTGCGTCCTTGTTCAGTGTCCATACTGGCCTTGTCTGCAAGAAAACTTCATTTGAATGGTCTCCTCATCTGATTAGCTTTTGGCGTGTGTCTGTGCGTGCGTCCTTATCCAGTGTTCGTCCGAGCGTCCGTCTACTTGTACATGTATATGCCCGAAGATCTAAAGAGAGACTATATTATTGGTGTCCGTCATTCCCTCTGTTCATGCGGCTGTCCGGCTTCGTTTCTGGACAATAACTTCTGATAAACTGAACGGATTCTTTTACACTTTAGTATGTGGATACGTTAACTCAAGATCTCACTCGGGATTTTTTTGTTAGGTGGCGCAACATGGGAGACGAATTAAAATTTAGTTTTCGGACAATAACTCCTGAACAACTGAATGGGATTTTTTTAGATTTTGGATGTGGGTACCTCGCGTCAATATCTGGCTTGGGATTGTCTTTCACGCCGCTCCACTTATAGGTAGTGCCATCTGCGGTGGACGGGGGCAAGTTAAAATGTAAAAATTTCGTTTCCGAACAATAATTTTTGAAAAAGTGAACGGAGTCTTCCTAAACTTGTTTTGTTGATACCTCGTCTTAAGATCTCGCTTGGGATTGTATTTCACGCCGGGTGGGTGGGGGGGAGGTGGCAAGTTAAAATTTCGCTTCCGGACAACAACTTTTGAAAACCTGAACGTATTTTTTCCAAACTTACATTTCGGTATGTCGGCACCTTGCCTACTTATCTCGCTTGAGGTTGCTTTTCATGTCGATCGGCCTACATATGGTACCACCTGGGGGCCAAATTAAAATTTAGTTTTCGGACAATATCTTCTGAACAACTGAACGGATTTTTTAAAATTTGGGATGTGGGTACCTCGCGTCAAGATCTCGCTTGGGATTGTTTTTCACGCCGCTCCACCCACAGGTGGAGCCACCTGGGGGCCAAGCTGAAATTTCGTTTTCGAAAAATAACTTCTGAAAAACTGAACGATTTCTGTTGGAAATTTGGTGTGTGGAAACCTCGCCTCAATATCTCGTCTGTTTTACACACCGGACTTGGGGAGAGGCCAAGTTGAAATTTCGTTTCAGGACAATATCTTTTGAAAAAAAAACTGTTGAGGCTGATCACCTCATCTGAGCTATGTTTTGGATACTTATTACTATATTCATTGTATAGCTCATTCCCATAATTACTGTGCCCGCACAAGGCAAAGTGGGAGGTTGCGGGAGACTTGAGATTTTGCTAAAAACAACAAGCAGCATAGACTTCATGCCAGAGCGGCAAGTCAAGGGTCAAAGCGGAACCTCTAGTTCGTAAAATAGGGCCTACCTTTATCCAAACAGGAATAAAACAAACACAAAATTAAACGCCGTATAGTTCGTACCAGATAAAAGCTTTTATAAAACCCCGGTTATGGATTCAGAATTTACCAGAAAAATCACGGATGTATATTTATCTTTACTATACAGCGTTTTGCGCACTTCCGTTTCCAACAGCGTCTCAAAACGGCGGCGTTGCTGGCTCTCGTGAAATAAAACGCATGTGCGTGAATGTGCCCTTCAGCCTCATACCGGGCTTGAATATGCGGTTGGTTGGTTGGTTTGATTGGGCACTCCGTCGTATTACAATGGGCACAGGTCATACAGAGTATGCCGTGCAACCCGTTCCCCCACACCGCCCTACACATGCTCCCTCATACCAATTACGCATAGCCATCGGAAATTCCCCATTATATCTTTTACTTCCGGAATTACGATGGGGCTTATTCACTTGTCACTTTGTGATTATACGGACTTGGGCAATGTATGTTACAACTTTTATGGTCTTTTCAAGATTTGAGATGTTAATCGTGCGATGATTCATGACTTTCCGAAAATCTAGAATTTTGACTGCTATATCATATATATTCTCAATGGAATGTTCCGGTTTGTTCCGGTTCGCCAGGCAAGCAGCCATGAGTTTAAGGCCTTGGTTGATCACAGTTCTGTATTTTAATGCGATCACCGGTAAGTATTCAACATAATTAATTTTGATTGTACAAGGGCGTCGGAAGCGGTACGGCAGGTACGGCCATGGCCGTATCACTTTTGCGCAAAAAAAGAAAGAAAAAGAAAACAAAAACGAAGAAAGAAAGAAGGAAACACAGAATAAAAAAGAAAGTTTTGATAGCTTCCAAGTTGAAGAAGACTGATCGGTACAGAGCGCCAGTGAATTTGTTAGGGGCTCTGAGCACCGACTAGCCCTCTTGGGGCAATTTTGATCGTGGAAAGTAACATGTATTCTCCAAAAACACTTGAGTGAACTGTTCCACTCAAGTTTGAATGAAATGTAGGTTCACACTTAAGTTACTTTTCACTCAACTTGAGTTACTTTTCACTCAACTTGAGTGGGATCAGTTTTCACTATATGCTCGAGTGAATGTCACTCAAGTTGAGTGAATGTCACTCAAGTTAAGCGCATTTAACTCAAGTTGAGTAAACGGTAACTCGAGTTGAGTGAAAAGTGGGATCAATTTCCACTCTTACTTGAGTGAAATTTCACTCAACTCTTTAGAGAGTATGGTCATAGCCCCAATTTCCCCGAAAATTTTGCCGCAAGTACTCTATTCTCCGGGGAATTACTTGAAAGTAACTATAATGACGGACAGGGTTTCTTTTTGCGTCCCCTTGTCTAAGAAATAATTCATTGTTAGCAGTTATGGCCCGTTATAAAAAGTACGAGCGCCATTTGTATTATTGCAGAGGTATAGCTAGCGCCGCTATCTATACTTTTAAATTATGAATGTAGACGGCGCTACTTCTGGAATGAATTTATTAACACTTCCTTGTCCATACGTCTACACGATGTATCTAGATTACTTTACTATACATATATTTTCCAATTCAGCATCGCAGAAAACCACCATCGTTTGCGTTTTCATGGTAAAAGGATTAGGAATGAACTAAAAAATACACTTCATTGCAGAGTGATTTTATTCGCCAGAAATCGCTCAGAACGCGTTTCCAGCGATCTAGACCCTAAGAGCTTCCGGGGCCTAGGCGGCCCCTGGACCCTCGCCTAAAGTGCCATGATAGTAGTCCTCCCGGCCCCAATCAAGAATTGCAAGAATTGCTTTCACCGGCCCTGCCTCGTAAGGCCGTACCACTTTGAATTTGCTTCCGACGCCCCTGTTGTATGAGCCATCACAACTTTCCGGTTGTGAGAAATAGAGTAATTATTTATCAATGTGGTATATATACGCATGTGAAGATTGGGAAATACCAAAGTATGATTTCAATGATATCTTTATGGCTACATCGTTCTCCATATATACTGATTCAGGCTGAGCTTGAACAGTGTCGTTCAGACCAGGATACGGTCAAAGCTTTGAATGTACCACACATATTAAGCAGCATGCATACCAGTACAAAATCTCAGCAGTTTACTACAGGGTACCATATTTGAAATCACAGATGTATATTTATCTTTACTATACAGCGTTTTGCGCACTTCCGTTTTCCAACAGCTTTGACCTCGTAAATATAGAATTTTGACTGCTATATCATGTATATTCTCAATCGAATGTGAGCGTTTGTTCCGGCTCGCCAGGCAAGCAGCCATGAGTTTAAGGCCTTGGTTGATCACAGTTCTGTATTTTAGTGCGATCACTGGTAAGTATTCAACATAATTAATTTTGATTGTATGAGCCATTACAACTTTCCGGTTGTGAGAAATAGAGTAATTATTTATCAATGTGGTATATATACGCATGTGAAGATTGGGAAATACCAAAGTATGATTTCAATGATATCTTTATGGCTACATCGTTCTCCATATATACTGATTCAGGCTGAGCTTGAACAGTGTCGTTCAGACCAGGATACGGTCAAAGCTTTGAATGTACCACACATATTAAGCAGCATGCATACCAGTACAAAATCTCAGCAGTTTACTACAGGGTACCATATTTGACCTACATTTATGTTCAATGCATAGAATAGGGTGGTTTCTGTTTTCACATTTATAACATATGAATCTAAGACTTTTACACGCATCACTAACAAAAAGATGAAAGTAGTGCTGACACCAGATATCAATCTCCATCATATCATAATCTTTCAATGGGGTATGAACTTAAAAAACCACTGTGAAAATGTGAGTATAATCCGCCACGTGAAATCATGGATACGTAAATGAACGTCGTAAGTTTACAGTCAATCCTTCATTATATTGTTCTGTAAAATAATCCCTATATTTAAAGACTCTACCACCCCCCATTTCCAGGCGCGCGGTGTAAAGGTTTCCAACGCGGTGGAAACCTTTGCGCGCCGGGGGGTCAGCTTTGAGCTCCACAGGCTTTGAGCTCCAAAAGCTCCGATCCAAGAGCTCTGCCGCACGGGGGCTACCACCACCACCACCACCACCGGGCGTTGACGCCCTTCAACGCCCGGTGGTGGCGTTGGTGGCGTTGGTGGTGGCGTTGGTGGCGTTGGTGGTGGCGTTGGTTGTGATGTTGGTGGTGTGTGGCGGTAGTGTTGGTGGAGTTGGTGGTGGTGGTGTGTGTGGTGGTGGTGGTAGAGTCTTTAAATATAGGAATGAACATGTGTCCATCATCAGTCCATATGTATTGGTCGACTGATGAACATGTCGTGTACGTATACGTTCTGTGAGAGAACATTCTCTCGTCGCGATAGTATGCTCAGGCACATTCAACGCAAACACAACCAAGAGACACAGCCGAGTCCCGCTATAGGTCCAACAAGAGCAGTAGAGCATCCCTATACGATGACGGTGAGCGGCCCTACAGGGTGTGGAACGACATCCTGGGTGATGAAGTTCTTAGAGGGAGGTGTGGCAACCCCAGCTCCGACACGTGTTGTTTGGTGTTATAGCCAATGGCAGCCCGCCTACGAAACTACAAGGTTACAGAATGTGAGCTTTGTCCCAGGGATTCCCCACGACATAAACGAACCGTATTACTTTGACCCCGAGCAGACCAACGTGGTAGTGCTAGATGATCTGATGAATGCGGCCAAGGACAATTCACACGTCGCCGACTTGCTAAAGGACCCCATCATCGGAATCTGTCCGTCATCTATTTGACCCAGAATCTCTTTCCTCAAGGGAAGGCGTCCAGAGATATTGCCTTGAACTGCCAATACTTTGTGTTGTTCTCCAATCCCATTGACAGAGCACAAATCCGTGTGTTTGGTAGTCGAATTTATCCTCAGAACATCGACCATTTCATGCAGGCGTTTCAAGGGGCGACAAGTCGTCCGTATGGCTACCTGTTCGTAGATTTAAAAGCCCATACCCCAGAAGATCGTCGGCTGACGACCCACCTGTTACCCGGAGAGGAATTACCGCAACGTCATATACCCCTACACCATCCGCCGAGTCCACTCCTGGCAGAGCAGCAGCAGCAACCCACCCCCATACAGCGGGTCCGCTTCATACCATCAGTCCCGGAATATCACCCAACCGTGAAGGCCCAACCCGTACCCGTACAAGGGAATGAACATAACGTGAACTCGAGGCTATGGACGGATTTGTTCAAAGAAAGTATGGACGCCGAGATGGGCGAGACGTTGAGGGCCACAGAAAACAAGTTTCAACACAAAAGATATTCGAAAAAAGAAGCCGCAATTTTAGCCCATAACAGATTGGCACCCAGACTACGACGGGCTTTACGTCAGCAGTATGTCGATCTCGTGACCCATATGAAATTGTTGGACAAGGACCCAGTCCATATGGAAATCGAAAGAACAGCGTCGTTGTTGAAAACCTCGGGCATGAACTGGAAAGCGGCGTATGTCAGAGCAATAGCACAAAAGCAACATTTGTTTGAACGCATCATTAAACGACGTTAAAGCGTCAAGAAAGTGTGTTAAGGCGTTGAGACGGGCGTTAAGGCGTAACGACGGGCGTTGACGGGCGTCGCTGCATTTCGATGAATTGGTGTCAATTCCATGGAAATCAGAGCTTCTGAGCTAATTCACCAGGGCGTTAAAGCGTTAAGCTAAGCGTTGACGGGCGTTACTGTCTATAAAAGCGAGCGTATTTCCAAAAACACGCACAGTCGAAGTTCAACCGTCAACATGGCTTATACTTGCTCTGAGTGCGAACGCACGTTCACCAGACATTACGATATGATGCGACACCAGAAAACTATACATGGGATTGAAGACACCGAGGAGTCCGTTGAGGGAGATGCTGAAACAGAGACTGCTGAGAGTGTATCGACTGATACCGAAACAGAGATTGCTGAGAGTCTATCTAGTGATACGGAGAGCTTGACCTCAGATAGTCAGCATACGTCCGTGGAAAGTGAGGCAGAACCTACCTTCTGGGATCGTATTGTGACAGCAGCTATCAATACTTACGCTGCAGCGATCGAGGACGCCGGAGAGGATAATTTACAACAGACGTACACCCAAATGCGCCCCGCATCAGGAAAACAGCCATGGCGATCTATGACCTGTATACCTCACTACCGCTTGAAATGAAAGGCGACCCCACGCACAGGTCCATCATGAAGACCAAGCGTCACTTGGAAGAGGCTATGGGGCTACCACCCAAAGAATGCCCGAAGAATATCCAGGCCTGTCCGACGATGATTAGAATAAACGGTTCAGAGCGAACATGGCCGAAGATGGAACTTCCTGAAATGGCGACTTCTGATTGGACAAGAATACATCTAACGGACAGGAACGAATATGGTAGATGCAAATGGTTGTCTCTGATGGGCAAGAGTCTTTTTGAGTTGTAAACATACCCAACGCGGCTCCCCCAGCGTGGGTATGATGTAACATTGGGGAAAATAAACTATATAAAAAACTTCTTGTTGTTGTTGTTCTCTCATGTGTCATCCTTGTTGTTGTTGCTGTTCTCTCTCCGGTCTATATCATGGCGTAAAGGTGTTATGTTAGAGCGTTAAGGCATAACTACAAGCGTTGACGGGCATCACTGCATTTCGAAGAATTAGTGACAATTCCACGGAATATCTAGCAAACCAGAACTTCTGAGCTATTTGTCCAGGGCGTTGAAGCGTTAAGCTTGGCGTTGACGGGCGTTGCTACAATATGACACCTCATACGACGCATTCGGACCAAGGATGGTCCCTCTCTACACCAAATACCTTCCTTTCACTGCCCCAAAATGTCCACTTTGGCTACTACTCGTACTGATGACGTCACCAATGACGTCACAGATGACGTGAACATCCCTCAAATCGGGGTCTACACCCCAAGAGCTACAAAATGACACCTCACACGACGCATTCGGACCAAGGATGGTCCCTCTCTACACCATATACCTTCCTTCACTGTCCCAAAATGTCCACTTTACTTACTACAACCAACTGCGCATGCGCAGATTAACGCGGCTTGCATATAGAACCACGCCATTCTGACTCTACCCCACACAAGCTTCACTTTGACACCTTCCACGGCCCATTCGGACCCATAGCGGTGCATCTCTACCCCAAACACACACCCACATACCCCCCAAAATGCCTGCTTTCTATACTACGGGCCATACTGCGCATGCGCAGATTATTGACAACGGACGAACCATTAGTGTAGTCAAGTGCTCCTGCATGAGAGCTTCAAAATAAGACCTCATACGACACCATAGGACCACCAGGGACTCACCTGGACTCCAACATGTCCACCCCGTATGGTTTT
This sequence comes from Hanleya hanleyi, assembly GCA_036873755.1. Classification (NCBI taxonomy): domain Eukaryota; kingdom Metazoa; phylum Mollusca; class Polyplacophora; order Lepidopleurida; family Hanleyidae; genus Hanleya; species Hanleya hanleyi. The sequence goes on along the minus strand of JAVTVY010011036.1, from coordinate 18,296 downwards.
ATACATACATTGGGCTTACATCCCAGTGTATGGGTCTATATGAGCCTACCCAGGCCTCGGTGACTTTTTTCAAAAATTTCACCGATTCGCTCCGGGACACTTCCTATCATGTTTGTCTTGATGAGACTAAGAAAACAAATCCAAACAACCATACCGCAAATGTATAGAAGTAGGTTTCCCAGTGGGACAAACATCGGTCCTATACCCCAGTATGGGCTATATGGGTCTATATGGGTCTCGGTGACTTTTTAAAAAAATTTCACCGATTCGTGCCGGGACACTTCCTATCGTGTTCTAAATGACGAGACTAAGAAAACAAATCCAAACAACCCTACCGCAAATGTATAGAAGTAGGTTTCCCAGTGGGACAAACATCGGTCCTATACCCCAGTATGGGACTATACGGGTCTATATGGGTCTCGGTGACTTTTTTCAAAAATTTCACCGATTCGCTCCCGGACACTTCCTATCGTGTTCTAAATGACGAGACTAAGAAAACAAATCCAAACAACCCTACCGCAAATGTCTAGAAGTAGGTTTCCCAGTGGGACAAACATCGGTCCTATACCCCAGTATGGGCCTATATGGGTCTATATGGGTCTCGGTCACTTTTATCAAAAATTTCACCGATTCGCTCCGGGACACTTCCTATCGTGTTCTAAATGACGAGACTAAGAAAATAAATCCAAACAACCCTACCGCAAATGTCTAGAAGTAGGTTTCCCAGTGGGACAAACATCGGTCCTATACCCCAGTATGGGACTATATGGGTCTATATGAGTCTCGGTGACTTTTTTCAAAAATTTCCCCGTTTCGCTCCGGGACACTTCCTATCATGTTCTAAATGACGAGACTAAAAAAACGAGACCCCACAACCTATACCGCAAATGTCGAGAAGTAGGTTTCCCAGGATGGTCCTATACCCCCATACACCATATAGGCATTTTCCGGATTTTTCGATAAAGTCCGTGTTCCGTATTTTTCAGGAAAAATTTTACATACACCCACCCTGGAACTAGGGGAAGATAACTCTATTGATAGGCAAGCCCCGTTAAGCCCGGCGACCTATATACCCCCATACCCCATATAGGCATTTTCCAGGATTTTTCGATAAAGTCCGTGTTCCGTTTTTTTTTGTTTTCAGGAAAAATTTTACATGCACCCACACATGACTGGATGCCCCTTCACATAGGCTTCACTTTGATACCTCACTCAACCCCATTGGACCATTAGTAGCTCCCCTAGCTCCAAAACGTCTATTTTCATACCCTTGGGCCACCGCGCATGCGCAGAATGCCGATATTTCAAGCCCACACCCAGTCCAGTCATATGCTCCTTCACGAATGCTTCACTTTGATACCTCACTCGACCCCATTGGACCATTAGTAGCTCCCCTAGCTCCAAAACGTCTATTTTCATACCCTTGGGCCACCGCGCATGCGCAGAATGCCGATATTTCAACCCCACACCCAGACCTCACTCGACCCAATCGGACCATGCAGCGTATTTCCAGTCTAAGGACTACTTTTTCTCCGCGGAAGCTTTTTTTCCCGACCGCATCACCGCCAGACATGACCGCATCAATATACATGCCCAGGGGCCCTTTGCCGGAACTATTGCCTAGACAGGTCAGTACATGCCTTGATCACGTGATTGTCACGTGATCAAGTTCCGCCCCAGTTCCGCCTCAAATTTTACCCGGGGGAACAAATAAGTAGGTCAATACTAAGGAATTTCATTTTTATATACTACTCACATATGCCACAGGTGATTAACTTTCAAGTTGACCGACCTTGACCTTTTTCATCACGGTCAAATTCTACAATATGTTTTAAAGGGTTATAGTTAGGCAAGTAAGGGCATATATTGAAGACCATAAAGCTCTTGTTCTCACATGTGCTACGCCAGTTAATCACATCATTGTAGTGGAATTGTATATTAGTCTGAGGAGTTATGTGACTTCTTGTCAGTACGTCAGCATATTTTTTCAACAATATTGAGGATAAGTGTTCGGAATGTTAGCTTGGATACATAACAGTCCTATCAGATAACCTTTTTAATGTTTCAGTTGTTTCAGGAGACCGAATAGAAGAGAAAGTTAGTTATGGTTGCCATGGCAGTTCTCGATGGTTAAAATGCGGAAAAGAGGAGAATATTCATATCCACGAAGTGAGATACTATCACAATTGCCATTTTGGAGCCGACACTATCTTTGAATGCTGTGCGCCACCTACGAGGGAATACATCTGTTACTGGAATGCTCGAAATATATCTGGGGTATCGAATGAGTGCAGGAAATCTAAAGACAGCGGAGGGCGGTGTTTAGTACGGAGTTCTCTGACTAAAAGAACGGTGGATCCAACCGGAATCTGTGGTACAGTCAGTGAAAACCCAGCCAGGAGCCGTTATTTCTCCATACATTATCTGTGTTTGAAAGGTAAGGAAATTCGCAATATAAATGTTTGAGATTGAGCACTAATTTTCACTATACCATCCATTCAGTGTTGTCAAGTTAGCTTATGTGTTCACCTATGACATAAAAAAATGGTTTGTATCTTCAGATCACTCGTACCCAAATCCAGTAACAGAACCAGGTAAGCTTCATATCTTTTTTCTGTTAACAACTTGCTTTTAGAGTTATATAGTAAAACCTCTGTAAACCGACCATGCTTGTGACTAGATTACAGTGTCGGTTTTGACAGAGTTCTGGTTTATCAAGGTTAAAAATGCCTTAAATTGAAATAATGGGACCCAAAATGTTAAGAGGTTGGTCAGTTTACCCAACTGTCAGCTTTCACTGTGTTTTCAAAATGATGAGCTAGTCATTTCATATCCATTAGGGTAGAAATTTCGAATACTTAAAGAAAAGGAGATATTGTGGTTTTCAATATGTGTTTGGACGTGTTGCTGGCAAACCATTCTCTATAATAGGCTCAATGAAGAAATATACACCGTATTCACACAGCCAATAGCTACCGAGTCCAGTTAGTGGATAGATCGATTTCGTTAAAGCTTTATATTTACAGGAGTAGTATATAGGGTTGATTACGAATCAGGTTGACCTTTGACCTCGGAAATTTGCATATCACGTGACAGAGGTCAAAGGTCATTGGGTGCACTTGAGTTGACCTGTATCCTTTCATCTTGTCTTTGACCTTGGATCATGTTTAGACATGTTAGGGTTGGGGGTTTTTCCATCACGTGCGGTATGACGTCACTTCCGGTCTGGGTAAATGTTGCATTGTTGCACGTTCGCAAGGATTGCCCTATATCCGGGTCCTTTAGCAATACCATTGATGGGATGCGTGTACTGACTTGTATTTGGGGAATCACGGGGAGATCAGGTGATAGTTCATTTTTGGTGTATGTAAAATTAGGATTTGTCCCGAAAATATAAAAAGCGGAACACGGACTTTACCGCTAAAATAGGGAAAAAACTCCTATCAACCCTATCTCAAAGGCCTAATATCGGCCCCTGGCTTATCGGGGCCTGCTGAGAGAGTCGCGGAGTGGGTGTATGTAAAATTAGGATTTGTCCCGAAAATATAAAAAGCGGAACACGGACTTTATCCCTAAACTAGGGGAAAACACCTATCAACCCTATCCAAAAGGGGTCATATCGGTCCCCGGGCTTATCGGGGCCTGGTTGCATGGGTGGGTGCATGTAAAATCAGGATTTTTCCCGAAAATATAAAAAAGCGGAACACGGACTTTACTAGAGATGAGTCCGAATGGGTCGTGGAAGGTGTCAAAGTGAAGCTTGTGTGGGGTAGTCAGAATGGCGTGTTTTTAAATGCAAGTCGCGTCAATCTGCGCATCCGCAGTTAGTTGTAGTAAGTAAAGTGGCCATTTTGGGGCAGTGCAGGAAGGTTTTTGGTGTCGAGATGCGTCGTGCGGGGTATTCTTTTGTAGCTCTCGGGGTGTAGACCCCGATTTGAGGACTATCCACGTCACCTGTGACGTCATCCGTGACGTCATCAGTACGAGCAGTGGCGAAAGTGGACATTTTGGGGCAGTGAAGGAAGGTATTTTTATGTAGAGATGGACCATCCTTGGTCCGAATGCGTCGTGTGAGGTGTCATCTTGTAGCCACGACCGCCAACGCCAAGCTTAACGCTTCAACGCCCTGGTGAAATAGCTCAGAAGTTCTGATTTTCTAGATATTCCATGGAATTGTCACTAATTCTTCGAAATGCAGTGACGCCCGTCAACCCTCGTAGTTACGCCTTAACGCTCTAACATAATGCCTTGACACCATGATATAGACCGGAGAGAGAACAACAACAACAACAAGGATGACACTTGAGAGAACAACAACAACAACAAGAATTTTTTTTCCATATAGTTTATTTTCCCCAGTGTTACATCATACCAACGCTGGAGGAGCCGCGTTGGGTATGTTTACAACTCAAAAAGACTCTTGCCCAATCAGAGGCCACCATTTGCATCTGTCATATTCGTTCCTGTCCGTTAGATGTATTCTTGTCTAATCAGAAGTCGCCATTTCAAAAAGTTCCATCTTTGCTCGGTGTGACCTAAGCGTCGTCGGGCAGGCCTGGATATTCTTCGGGCAGCATGTCCTGAAACAGTTGTTTGCGCATTCTGATCGCATTTTCCAGGGCCTCGGTGGGTGGTAGCCCCATAGCCTCTTCAAAGTGACGCTTCATGATGGACCTGTGCGTGTGGTCGCCTTTCATTTCAAGCGGTAGTAAGGCATACTGTTCATAGATCGGCATGGATGTCTTCCTGATGCGAGGGCGCATTTGGGTGTACACCTGCTGTAAGTTATCCTCTCCGGCGTCCTCGATCGCTGCAGCGTAAGTACATGTATTGATAGCTGCTGTCACAATACGATTGTAGGTACAGAAGGTAGTTTCTGCCTCACTTTCCACGGACGTAGGCTGACTATCTGAGGCCAAGCTCTCCATACCACTAGATAGACTCTCAGCAATCTCTGTTTCGGTATCAATCGATACACTCTCAGCAGTCTCTGTATCAGCATCCGCCTCAACGGACTCCTCGGAGTCTTCAATCACATGTATATTTTTCTGGTGTCGCATCATATCGTAATGTCTGGTGAACGTGCGTTCGCACTCAGAGCAAGTATAAGCCATGTTGACGGCTGAACGTCGACTGTGCGTGTTTTTGGAAATACGCTTGCTTTTATAGACAGTAACGCTCTGATTTCCATGGAATTGACTCCAATTCATCGAAATACAGTGACGCCCGTCAACGCCCGTCGTTACGCCTTAACGCCCGTCTCAACGCCTTAACACACTTTCTTAACGCTTTAACGTCGTTTAATGATGCGTTCGAACAAATGTTTCTTTTGTGCTATTGCTCTGACACACGCCGCTTTCCAGTTGATGCCCGAGGTTTTCAACATCGACGCAGTTCTTTTAATTTCCATATGGACTGGGTCCTTATCCAACAATTTCATATGGTTCACGAGGTCGACATACCGCTGACGTAAAGCCCGTCGTAGTCTGTGTGCCAATCTGTTATGGGCTAAAATTGCGGCTTCCTCTTTCGAATACCCTTTGCGTTGAACTTGTTTCCTGTGGCCTCCGACATCTCGCCCAGCTCGGCGTCCATACTTTCTTTGAACAAATCCTTCCATAGCCTCGAGTTCACATTATGTTCTTCAACCTCAGGTTGATCCTTCACGGTTGGGTGATATTCCGAGACTGATGGTATGAAGGAACCCCGCTGTATGGGGGTGGGTTGCTGCTGCTGCCCTACCAGATGTGGACTCGGTGGATGGTGTCGGGATATATGACGTTGCGGTGATCCCTCGCCGGTTAGCAGGTGGGTCGTCAGCCGGCGATCTTCGGGGGTATAGGCTTGTTGCCCCTTGAAACGCCTGCATGAAATGGTCGATGTTCTGAGGATAACTTCGACTACCAAACACACGGATTTGTACTCTGTCGATGGGATTGGAGAACAACACAAAGTATTGGCAGTTCAAGGCAATATCTCTGGACGCCTTCCCTTGAGGAAAGAGATTCTGGGTCAAATAGATGACGGACAGATTCCTATGATGGGATCCTTTAGTAAACAAGTCGGTAACGTGTGAATTGTCCTTGGCCGCACTCATCAGATCATCTAGCACTACCACGTTGGTCTGCTCAGGGTCAAAGTAATACGGTTCGTCTATGTCGTGAGGAATCCCTGGGACGAAACTCACATTCTGTAATCGCGTAGTTTCGTAGGCGGGCTGCCATTGGCTATAACACCAAACAACACGTCTCGAAGCTGGAGTTGCCACACCTTCCTCTAAGAACTTCATCACCCAGGACGTCTTTCCACATGCCGTAGGGCCGCTCACCGTCATCGTATAGGGATGCTCTACCGCACTTGTTGGACCTATAGCGGGACTCGGCGGTGTCTCTTGGTTGTGTTTGCCTTGAATGTGCCTGAGCATACTATCGCGACGAGAGAAGGTTCTCTGACAGAACGTACACGTACACGACATGTTGGTCCGTCGACCAATACATAAGGACTGATGAGGGACACATGTTCATTCTTATATGTACAGACACCACCACCAACACCACCACCACACACTACCACCACACGCACACACACATACACACCACCACAACCACATTCCACCACCGCCACCACCGGGCGTTGACGGGCATCAACGCCCGGTGGTGGTGGTGGGAGCTCCCGTGCGGCAGAGCTCTTGGATCGGAGCTCTTGGAGCTCAAAGCCTGTGGAGCTCAGAGCCCGGAAGTGACATTTGCATATGACCTCTGTGCGGTCACTTCCGCTTCCGTTCACATGACCGGAACTGACCTTTGACCCCTGCGCGCAATTTTTATCTGTTAGCGCGCGCAGGGGTCAAAGGTCAGGTGTTCGGCGCGTGACAACCCCAAGCAGACGACAGCGAAATTCTGGCGGGAAAAAACCCACAGACAGTACATGGGCTATCTTGTTCCCACGGACCGCACCGAAAAGACACGGACATACCCTTCGCACCTCACCGAAAAAACACGAAGGTAAGCGACATTGTAGGGGAAAACCCCACAGACAGGTCAGTACATGTCCTATCAGGTTCACAGGTCACGCCCCATTCACCCAGACCGGAAGTGACGTCATACCGCACGTGATGGAAAACCCCCAACCCTAACATGTCTAAACATGATCCAAGGTCAAAGACAAGATGAAAGGATACAAGTCAACTCAAGTGCACTCAATGACCTTTAGCCTCTGTCACGTGATATGCAAATTTCCGAGGTCAAAGTTCAACCTGACTCGTAATCAACCCTATATATTACTTACAGGAACATGCAAAGGTCGATGTGGAAAATATCGAAAGACCTGGTCCTGTCAGTGCAATGCGCAGTGTGCAGTCCGCGGGGAATGTTGTCCAGATTTCATCACAGCGTGAAATGGTAGGTATCATTCGTTTCAGTGTTTCTCTATATATAGCAACAAATATTATGTAAATCATTACCTTCTCATATGTGCCATACGCCGCCTCCACTCTCTCCCCGCAGGCGTAGAATGAAGTTTTCTGTAATCTCATTTCCGTCCGGTCGCATTACAGAGTTTCTTCTGAAGAAGATCAGGGTTTCCATATAAGGAACCATGGTGATACTTTTCCTGGTTTACCTGTTTGTTTTGCTTCAACCGTTCAATTTAGATCTGTGAACGAATTTTCTGCCATTGTAGTCCAAATTCTGTACGAGGGTTAGATGCAGGATTTTGGCCAAAGTCCTTGTTTGTAAATAGCTTTGTCGTTATTACGTATGAACTTGATGCTAAAGGTCACATACCGTACAGACATGTATCCACATGGGATTTTTCGACTCTCTATACTACAATCCCTCATCAGGACCTTATTGACCGTCTAAGTTCATTAATAGTATCTGTGTTCAAGAAAACTGATCGTAGATATATTAATGTCGGAAGCCATAAAGCATTCTTTAGCTCGACTACATACAAGAGATATCATTCATAGGATGTTTCTTTGTTTATAGAGTTGCTTGAATTTCTCATTAAAAATATCTATGTGAAATTTGGCAACACAATATATCAGCAGCATATAGGTATTCCAATGGGTAGTAATTGTGCACCCCTGTTGGCTGACCTGTATCTGTTCTCTTATGAATATGACTATATGCAGGCGCTTTCAAAAACCGATCCATTCAAAGCCCGTTCCTTTTCATTCACCAAACGCTATATAGATGATCTTCTCGCTGTGGATAATCGCTATATAAATGACGCAGTGAAGGATATATATCCACCTTCACTGGATTTGAAGGAAACTACAGATAGCCCTACAGGCACATCATATTTAGATCTATATCTCTATAAAATGAAGCGGGCATTCTCTCTCGTCGACTTTATGACAAAAGAGATGATTACAATTTCGACGTCGTAAACTATCCCTTTCTGGACAGTAATATTCCAGTGGGACCTGCATATGGCGTATACATATCTCGCCTAGTAGCATTTGCTAGATCTTGTGTTAAATGTGACGATTTTAATCAACGTCACAAAAACATTGTTGCAGAAACTTATAAAACAGGCTATTCCACCAAGCGCCTCCACTCAAAGTTTCTCAAATTTGGCGATACATATCGTATGCTGATAACAAAATACGAACATAGCGTGCAAGATCTATGGCGTTACGTTTCGTAACTTGTGTCTAATTCCGCTTAACCCGGGGCTAGGGGCCGTATGAACCCATGTACTTCAAGATCCTTATGGTACTCATATGAACAGTCACAATCAAAGCGTGACTGAGATACATCATTCTTTAGATGACGACTTTACAACGAATATTATGGATTAAGAATACTGATCAGCGATACGGATTTGATAATTTTGGAACATCATGATGTCTTGCCGGCATCATTGAAAACTGTTGACCGCTTCTCTCTTGCAAGAAACAAGTCTATGTTTATGTATGCAATGATTGTCTTTTTGAATTTGGTGCTAATACTGTTATATGGAATATGGAATAGGTCTTTGGAGTATGGACGCGGATATTCTCTAATGGACGACGGCTGGATTATGAATGACGGACTAGACGCTTGTAATTTGAAAAAAAAAACTAATTTTGCGTGATGGCTAATATCACTCAAATGGTGTTGAACATGCCAAAACAGTGTCATTTTGTGTTCTTTGAGTGTTTTACACAAACTACTGTGTCTTTTGTCCCTGATATTCACTTTAATCTATGAGTTTTCTAAAATAAAGTCATTTGGTTTAGTGGAAAAATGGTCATTTGATTTTATAGTTGTGTCCTTTTTAAGGACGCTGTGAGGCCCTGTATCTAACTCTGTGTCCTGGAGATAAGAAAATCTGTAGAGTTTAACGACTTTCTGCTGAATATATCAAAGTGTCGAAACAAAACTACGACTCTTTCACCTGTGTAATAGAATCAATGGTAAAAGGGCATCTACCATATACAATCCGACATGATTTGTTCTTCTATGACAACCGGAGAATTGAATTTATTTTAATTACATCTACGTATCAATGCTACAAATCGTGTATATCTGACATCGGTGAAACCTGTTGATCGTTTTCTGACAAACTTTCTCTGGTACTAGAGTTATGAAGATACACGGAGGGAAACATACAAAATGAGCAGTTACATCAACTATGCAATACACACTAGTCTTTTCGGTTAAATGCCGTCATTTTCATATGACGACGATACAGCTCACCAATTCCCAGTGTACGGGTTGTCACAGCGACACAGCTCACCAATTACCAATATACGTGTTGTCAGAGCATTTCCATCATAGCTCTCTAGATTTGTATCTAATACCGCTTATGCCGATACTAAGGGCCGTGTGGTCTTCTCATCCAAGTTGCCACATGTACAGGTACAATAAAAGCGTACCTGAGATACAACACATATCACGAATCGTTAGATTCTTGGTATGTGCTTTAGAGTAGGTTAACCAGAAGACTACTCTGTCAGTATGTCGGCACCTCTTCCCACTTCCCTTATATGTGTTGTAATTTTTATCTGTATATGACGAGATTCTGCTGGTGGACGTTTCGTCCCCGAGGCCCGCCCCCTGTACAGACCTTTTGGTGTTTGATATATGTTGGCATTGTGGGAAGTTGATGCTGGGTCGACATTGGGCCTTACATACTAGTTATACGGGATGTCAGAGCATTTTCATCATAGCTCTCTAGATTTGTATCTAATACCGCTTATGCCGGTGCTAGGGACCGTGTGGTCATGTGATCCAAGTTGCCACATGAACAGGTACAATAAAAGCGTACCTGAGATACAACACATATCACGAATCGTTAGATTCTTGGTATGTGCTTTAGAGTTGGTTAACCAGAAGACTACACTGTGAAGTCATGTGGCTCTGTGAGTATGTCGGCACCTCTTCCCACTTCCCTTATATGTGTTGTAATCTAACTATTTACATGTTAACTAAGCCCCTAGATATATTATGCCTCTTTGAATTCGGTGCTGAAAGGTGCTAAACGAATGAATTATTTGGCTTATCAACGCGGACCTTTTTAAAGGAAAAGGATTTAAATTTCTGATTAAATTTCACGTCTGTACTTAAATTCATTTTCCAACTATGATGCGAATAATCAATACAAGTACTTTCTCCTAAACTTCTTTTTTTCCAGATGTGATTATCTGCCTTGGTTTAAATCTTTGGGAAAATCTCGCATTGGCACCCAATCATTTATTTTCAAATTTGACATCTTTTCTCCAATTCGCCGTTATTCTTCTGTAATTCGCCATAATTCTCTAATTCACCAGTGTCCGCTAATTCGGCAATAATCACTAATTCACCATTATTCTCTAATTTGCTAGTTCTCCTTTAGTCGCCATTAATCATTAATTCGCTATTATTTTCTAATTCGAAATGTTTTCTCACTTATTCGCCATTTTATTCTCTTGTCGACTGCGCCATCATTTATCTAACTTGCCATTATTATCTAATTAGCCAGTATTCTCTAATTCGCCAGTAATCATAAACTCGCCATTATTTTCTAATTCGCCAGAAATCCTCCAACCTTCATTGTCCCAGCTTCCCCAGCTTCAACCTTCATTGTTTCTCTATAATTCGCCATTATTCTGTAATTCGCCATTATTCTCTAATTCGCGAATAATGACATTCACCATTAATTCTAATTCGCATTCTCTAATTCGTCATCATTCTCTAATTCACCATCATTTCTCTAATTCGCGACAAAAAAAATGTTTACAAAAATAATGAAAAATACGAAAATAATGAAAAAGACAAATAATGCATCAATTATTACACATTTTCTGTTATTAATTTTTTTCATTATGAACAAGCAAACATTCAATTTGATTTTTCTTCTTGAGTTATCCCCTTTGGGTAACTCTTCAGCAAAATCCCCTATTTTTCGTCCTTTGTCACGTGTCGGTTATGTGGTTTTTTATCTCTTTCTTTTGTCCCTTCTTTTGTCCCTCCCCCCCTCTTTTGTCCTTTTGTCCCCCGCGTAGAGAAGTTTATGCCCCAGCTTCTTCAACCTTCATTGTTTCTCTATAATTCGCCATTATTCTGTAATTATGCCCCCCTCTAATTAGAGGGGGCATATAGCGATCGCTTTGTCCGTCCGTCCGTCTGACCGTCTGTCCATCCGTCTGTCCGTCCGTCTGTCCGTCCGAGTCTCTTGTCCGCGCAATATCTCAGTTAATATTTGATGGACAGGATTGAAACTTGCATGGAATGTGGCCAGTACCTCGTAGTTGTGCAGCGTGGAGTTTTCTCCGAGTTCCAGTATAATTTTCAAGATTTATGGCCCTTTTTTGGAAATCTCAGTGAATAGGACTTGTCCGGGTTGGATCTTGGTTAATATTGTATGGACAAGTATGAAATTTGCATGATATGTGGTCAGTGCCCCACAGTTGTGCAGCGTAAAGTTTCTCCCCGTTTCGCTTATATTTTCAAGAGTTATGGCCCTTTGTTCCTGAAATCTCTGTGAATTGGGACTTGTCCGGGCTGGAGCTCGGTTAATATTGTAGGGACAATTATGAAATTCGCAGCATATGTGGTCAGTGCCCTGTAGTTGTGCAGCATGAAGTTTCTCCGCGTTTTGCATATATTTTCAAGAGTTATGGCCCTTTTTTCTTCAAATCTTTGTGAATTGGGGCTTGTCCGGGCTGGATCTCGGTTAATATTGTATGGACAATTATGAAATTTTCAGGATATGTGGTCAGCGCCCTGTAGTTGTGCAGTGTGAAGTTTCTCCACCTTTCGCATATATTTTCAAGAGTTATGGTCCTTTTTTTCTTCAAATCTTTGTGACTTGGGACTTGTCCAGGCTGGATGTCGGTTAATATTGTATGGACAATTAAGAAATTTGCAGGATATGTGGTAAGTGTCCTGTAGTTGTGCAGCGTGAAGTTTCTCCGCGTTTCGCTTATATTTTCAAGAGTTATGGCCCTTTTTCTTGAAATCTTTGTGAATTGGGACCTGTCCGGGCTGTATCTCGGTTAATATTGCATGGACAAGTATGAAATTTGCATGATATGTGGTCAATGCCCCATGGTTGTGCAGCATGAAGTTTCTCTGCTTTCGGTAATATTTTCAAGAGTTATGATCCTTTGTTTATCAAACCTAAGTGAATGGGATATATTTATTTGTCCAGGCTGGATCTCAGTCCATAACGGATTTGGACCAGGAAAATGGCTATATATATGTCATTCTACATTCCAAAGCACACCACATAGGTCCTGATGTATGAAATTGCTCCAAAAAGAGTTAATTGGGTGCAAAATTCTAAGTTTACTGATTGCTTCATAATTTCACCACAATGTACTCCCAAGGAACGTAGGTCTCATTTTCGGATTTGACGAAAGTCCCGGCGACCATTTTGCAACTTAACATTGTAATAGCACTTGTTGATCGATACTTTGAAGATGTATTATGCGAGGCATGGCAAAAAAATTGACTGAAATAGAATTTTCATAATCATGAAGGCCTCCAATGACCAATACAGAACAGAACAATGGCGGGGCAGTGTTGGATTAAATCGGAAGGGGGGCATACAATTCAGCAATCTCTGATTGCTTCCTTCCTGTTTTCGCCATTATTCTCTAATTCGCGAATAATGACATTCACCATTAATTCTAATTCGCATTCTCTAATTCGTCATCATTCTCTAATTCACCATCATTTCTCTAATTCGCAACAACAAAAAATGTTTACAAAAATAATGAAAAATACAAAAATAATAAAAAAGACAAATAATGCATCAATTATTACTCATTTTCTGTTATTAATTTTTTTCATTATGAACAAGCAAACATTCAATTCGATTTTTCTTCTTGAGTTTTCCCCTTCAGCAAAATATCCTATTTTTCGTCCTTTATCATGTGTTGATCATGTGGTTTTTTGTCTCTTTCTTTTGTCCCCCCTCTTTTGTCCTTTTGTCTCCCGCGTAGAGAAGTTTATGCCCCAGCTTTTCCCTTATATGTGTTGTAATCTAACTATTTACATGTTAACTAAGCCCCTAGATATATTATGCCTCTTTGAATTCGGTGCTGAAAGGTGCTAAACGAATGAATTATTTGGCTTATCAACGCGGACCTTTTTAAAGGAAAAGGATATATCTATTAAATTTCTGATTAAATTTCACGTCTGTACTTAAATTCATTTTCCAACTATGATACGAATAATCAATACAAGTACTTTCTCCTAAACTTCTTTTTTCCCAGATGTGATTATCTGCCTTGGTTTAAATCTTTGGGAAAATCTCGTATTGGCACCCAATCATTTATTTTCAAATTTGACATCTTTTCTCCAATTCGCCGTTATTCTTCTGTAATTCGCCATTATTCTCTAATTCACCAGTGTCCCCTAATTCGGCAATAATCACTAATTCACCATTATTCTCTAATTTGCTAGTTCTCCTTTAGTCGCCATTAATCATTAATTCGCTATTATTTTCTAATTCGAAATGTTTTCTCACTTATTCGCCATTTTATTCTCTTGTCGACTGCGCCATCATTTATCTAACTTGCCATTATTATCTAATTAGCTAGTATTCTCTAATTCGCCAGTAATCATTAACTCGCCATTATTTTCTAATTCGCCAGAAATCCTCCAACCTTCATTGCCCCAGCTTCCCAAGCTTCAACCTTCATTGTTTCTCTATAATTCGCCATTATTCTGTAATTCGCCATTATTCTCTAATTCGCGAATAATGACATTCACCATTAATTCTAATTCGCATTCTCTAATTCGTCATCATTCTCTAATTCACCATCATTTCTCTAATTCGCAACAACAAAAATGTTTACAAAAATAATGAAAAATACAAAAATGATGAAAAAGACAAATAATGCATCAATTATTACACATTTTCTGTTATTAATTTTTTTCATTATGAACAAGCAAACATTCAATTTGATTTTTCTTCTTGAGTTATCCCCTTTGGGTAACTCTTCAGCAAAATCCCCTATTTTTCGTCCTTTGTCACGTGTCGGTTATGTGGTTTTTTATCTCTTTCTTTTGTCCCTTCTTTTGTCCCTCCCCCCCTCTTTTGTCCTTTTGTCCCCCGCGTAGAGAAGTTTATGCCCCAGCTTCTTCAACCTTCATTGTTTCTCTATAATTCGCCATTATTCTGTAATTATGCCCCCCTCTAATTAGAGGGGGGCATATAGCGATCGCTTTGTCCGTCCGTCCGTCTGACCGTCTGTCCATCCGTCCGTCCGTCCGTCTGTCCGAGTTTCTTGTCCGCGCAATATCTCAGTTAATATTCGATGGACAGGATTGAAACTTGCATGGAATGTGGCCAGTACCTCGTAGTTCTGCAGCGTGGAGTTTTCTCCGAGTTCCAGTATAATTTTCAAGATCTATGGCCCTTTTTTAGAAATCTCAGTGAATAGGACTTGTCCGGGTTGGATCTTGGTTAATATTGTATGGACAAGTATGAAATTTGCATGATATGTGGTCAGTGCCCCACAGTTGTGCAGCGTAAAGTTTCTCCCCGTTTCGCTTATATTTTCAAGAGTTATGGCCCTTTGTTCCTGAAATCTCTGTGAATTGGGACTTGTCCGGGCTGGAGCTCGGTTAATATTGTAGGGACAATTATGAAATTCGCAGCATATGTGGTCAGTGCCCTGTAGTTGTGCAGCATGAAGTTTCTCAGCGTTTTGCATATATTTTCAAGAGTTATGGCCCTTTTTTCTTCAAATCTTTGTGAATTGGGGCTTGTCCGGGCTGGATCTCGGTTAATATTGTATGGACAATTATGAAATTTTCAGGATATGTGGTCAGCGCCCTGTAGTTGTGCAGTGTGAAGTTTCTCCACCTTTCGCATATATTTTCAAGAGTTATGGTCCTTTTTTTCTTCAAATCTTTGTGACTTGGGACTTGTCCAGGCTGGATGTCGGTTAATATTGTATGGACAATTAAGAAATTTGCAGGATATGTGGTAAGTGTCCTGTAGTTGTGCAGCGTGAAGTTTCTCCGCGTTTCGCTTATATTTTCAAGAGTTATGGCCCTTTTTCTTGAAATCTTTGTGAATTGGGACTTGTCCGGGCTGTATCTCGGTTAATATTGCATGGACAAGTATGAAATTTGCATGATATGTGGTCAATGCCCCATGGTTGTGCAGCATGAAGTTTCTCTGCTTTCGGTAATATTTTCAAGAGTTATGATCCTTTGTTTATCAAACCTAAGTGAATGGGATATATTTATTTGTCCAGGCTGGATCTCAGTCCATAACGGATTTGGACCAGGAAAATGGCTATATATATGTCATTCTACATTCCAAAGCACACCACATAGGTCCTGAAGTATGAAATTGCCCCAAAAAGAGTTAATTGGGTGCAAAATTCTAAGTTTACTGATTGCTTCATAATTTCACCACAATGTACTCCCAAGGAACGTAGGTCTCATTTTCGGATTTGACGAAAGTCCCGGCGACCATCTTGCAACAAAACATTGTAATAGCACTTGTTGATCGATACTTTGAAGATGTATTATGCGAGGCATGGCAAAAAAATTGACTGAAATAGAATTTTCATAATCATGAAGGCCTCCAATGACCAATACAGAACAGAACAATGGCGGGGCAGTGTTGGATTAAATCGGAAGGGGGGGGCATACAATTCAGCAATCTCTGATTGCTTCCTTCCTGTGTTCGCCATTATTCTCTAATTAGCGAATAATGACATTCACCATTAATTCTAATTCGCATTCTCTAATTCTTCATCATTCTCTAATTCACCATCATTTCTCTAATTCGCAAAAAAAAAAAATGTTTACAAAAATAATGAAAAATACAAAAATAATAAAAAAGACAATAATGCATCAATTATTACTCATTTTCTGTTATTAATTTTTTTCATTATGAACAAGCAAACATTCAATTCGATTTTTCTTCTTGAGTTATCCCCTTCAGCAAAATCCCCTATTTTTCGTCCTTTATCATGTGTTGGTCATGTGGTTTTTTGTCTCTTTCTTTTGTCCCCCCTCTTTTGTCCTTTTGTCTCCCGCGTAGAGAAGTTTATGCCCCAGCTTCCTGTAGTTGTGCAGCGTGAAGTTTCTCCGCGTTTCGCTTATATTTTCAAGAGTTATGGCCCTTTTTCTTGAAATCTTTGTGAATTGGGACTTGTCCGGGCTGTATCTCGGTTAATATTGCATGGACAAGTATGAAATTTGCATGATATGTGGTCAATGCCCCATGGTTGTGCAGCATGAAGTTTCTCTGCTTTCGGTAATATTTTCAAGAGTTATGATCCTTTGTTTATCAAACCTAAGTGAATGGGATATATTTATTTGTCCAGGCTGGATCTCAGTCCATAACGGATTTGGACCAGGAAAATGGCTATATATATGTCATTCTACATTCCAAAGCACACCACATAGGTCCTGAAGTATGAAATTGCCCCAAAAAGAGTTAATTGGGTGCAAAATTCTAAGTTTACTGATTGCTTCATAATTTCACCACAATGTACTCCCAAGGAACGTAGGTCTCATTTTCGGATTTGACGAAAGTCCCGGCGACCATTTTGCAACTTAACATTGTAATAGCACTTGTTGATCGATACTTTGAAGATGTATTATGCGAGGCATGGCAAAAAAATTGACTGAAATAGAATTTTCATAATCATGAAGGCCTCCAATGACCAATACAGAACAGAACAATGGCGGGGCAGTGTTGGATTAAATCGGAAGGGGGGCATACAATTCAGCAATCTCTGATTGCTTCCTTCCTGTTTTCGCCATTATTCTCTAATTCGCGAATAATGACATTCACCATTAATTCTAATTCGCATTCTCTAATTCGTCATCATTCTCTAATTCACCATCATTTCTCTAATTCGCAAAAAAAAAAAAATGTTTACAAAAATAATGAAAAATACAAAAATAATAAAAAAGACAATAATGCATCAATTATTACTCATTTTCTGTTATTAATTTTTTTCATTATGAACAAGCAAACATTCAATTCGATTTTTCTTCTTGAGTTATCCCCTTCAGCAAAATCCCCTATTTTTC
Source organism: Hanleya hanleyi (assembly GCA_036873755.1). Lineage (NCBI taxonomy): Eukaryota > Metazoa > Mollusca > Polyplacophora > Lepidopleurida > Hanleyidae > Hanleya > Hanleya hanleyi. Next base: position 813 of record JAVTVY010011036.1, on the reverse strand, counting down.
GTCCTTTATCATGTGTTGGTCATGTGGTTTTTTGTCTCTTTCTTTTGTCCCCCCTCTTTTGTCCTTTTGTCTCCCGCGTAGAGAAGTTTATGCCCCAGCTTCCTGTAGTTGTGCAGCGTGAAGTTTCTCCGCGTTTCGCTTATATTTTCAAGAGTTATGGCCCTTTTTCTTGAAATCTTTGTGAATTGGGACTTGTCCGGGCTGTATCTCGGTTAATATTGCATGGACAAGTATGAAATTTGCATGATATGTGGTCAATGCCCCATGGTTGTGCAGCATGAAGTTTCTCTGCTTTCGGTAATATTTTCAAGAGTTATGATCCTTTGTTTATCAAACCTAAGTGAATGGGATATATTTATTTGTCCAGCATGTCCAGGCTGGATCTCAGTCCATAACCGATTTGGACCAGGAAAATGGCTATATATATGTCATTCTACATTCCAAAGCAGACCACATAGGTCCTGAAGTATGAAATTGCCCCCAAAAGAGTTAATTGGGTGCAAAATTCTAAGTTTACTGATTGCTTCATAATTTCACCACAATATACTCCCAAGGAATGTAGGTCTCATTTTCGGATTTGACGAAAGCCCCGGCGACCATCTTGCATCAAAACATTGTATTAGCACTTGTTGATCGATACTTTGAATATGTATTATGCGAGGCATGGCAAAAAAAGTTGACTAAAATAGAATTTTCATAATAATGAAGGCCTCCACCGACCAATACAGAACAGAACAATGGCGGGGCAGTGTCGGATTAAAGCGGAAGGGGGGTATACAATTGAGCAATCTCTGATTGCTTCCTTCCTGTGTT
>JAVTVY010011035.1:0-54071 GCA_036873755.1 Hanleya hanleyi | reverse complement strand
GCGAACAAAGAACAGGTCCAAAACAAAATGTCTGCTTCCTGAAATGCTCATGGCTTCAAAATGCTGTAGTTTCCTTAAGGTAGATGGCAGCACCTTCTTAAGTAGTTCTGAGAGAGATAATCACTGGATGGATTGTAATCAAACAGTTTTGTTTGCGTTTGTGTTAAAAATCGCGATTAATCATGCCTGGGCATGTAATTAACCACTGTCAATTTTGTCTGTACATGGCTGCCATCTTGGATTTATGCAAATTAATCAATTTGAATAGGTATAGCCTACGTACAATGATTAAGCAGTGATATTTCATGATTGTAACACCACAGATCCATACAAAAAACTCTATTGGACTTACTATAACACTTACTTTGTCTTTGTCTTTCTTGACTGGTGTCTTAACCTGGAGCTTTTGGCGGCCATTTTGAATTGATGCAAATTAGATCAACTCAAAAGGGGTTGATTATGGTTCCAATGAATAGCTTGGTACAAAAACCCATACATAGGCACCAAAACCAACTTCATATCAGACTTACTTTTAAAGCTAGACCAATTTAACCAAATTTGGTTAATGTCGCTTTTTGGGGGTAGGGGTAACTTTTGTTGACATTTGACCCCACTGTCACTATACAATACCCTGAATCATAAATATGATGCATGCAGTTATCAAAAATCTTAATAAGGAAACTTCTTACCAATTTTGGTTGCTTTATCTACAAAATTGGGTGTCTGAGGGGTGATCGAATTTTGAGCGACTTTCAAACTGAAAGTGATTTTGGGGCAAAATTTCGTTAAATAGCGTATTTTTTGCTGAAAAAGAAGGTTTATGGTATTGAACCATGCTAAATATGTGTTAGTTATGTCTAAACATGATAAATAAATGTTACATTTGAATCTAATTCTGTCTACCAGTGAATTATTATATGAAGACTCAATTTCAGCATTTTGGCCAATGTCATAATCATGTATTGGGCTGTGCAGAAAAAACGCGCTTGATCTGGGAGTGTTACCCAAACATTTTCCAATGGTCTCAACATATAGAACTGGAAAATCCCAAGTTTTGCTGTAAAAGAGAGATGTACACAGAAACCCCCCAAGAGCCAGGACTAATAATAAGTGCACCATGGAAATGTTCGAGTTGCCAACATGGAAATGTATTTGTCGTCGGCATAGCGTTGAGGGAAGGGAGACGCTATGAATCTTAGCTAGATACATAGCAGACTATTACGCGAGATATTACATCTTTGGTGATTTATAAACGGGTGACTGACAGGTTATTCGAAGATCAAGTGTATAAGGCTGGGAGGTTTCAAATCCTCCAAATATATCTCAGGGATGTATGCGCTGACCTCTCCGAAGGCATAGCGGCACAAATCTGGTGTTATTATAAACAACAGGACAGATATTAGGACAATTTTGCATGGTATCGGTCTTACAGGTAGCGGCACAACTTATTTGGTTTCTGAAGTAATGCAACACGTGACTGAACCCAGTCATTCCTTTATCGACAAAGTGATTTGGTGTTATGCGGAATGGCCACCGCACTATAGCACTGAGAATACCTGAAACATTATGGATGATCTTATGTTACAAACGGATGACATAGTGATAAAGCTGTTTATCAAAGGCAGTCACCGTACCATGAACGTCATATACATCACATAATTTGTTCCACAAGAGCAAAGAGCATAGAATCACAAATTTAAATATGCGCTATATGGTTTTGTTTAAAAATCCGCGAGATGCATTGTAAATTTCAAGGACAGCCAAGCAGATGTATTCGGGGAAAGCCAATTCGTCCGAGAAGCCTTTGACGACGCTAAATCAGAATCGCACACCTATATCTCCTTATCGATTTGAATCAGAGGAAGACATATTGACTGGCATCCGTAGTAAGCGGGTTTTCTGGCTGTTCAATATATACATTGTAGAAAACACGGCTTCTATCACACAATGGCTTATAAAGCACGCTGAGTAAACAGTATAGTAGATAGCCAGTAGATATGGCTTTCTATGAAGCCTTTCTATGATCAGCTGGTTTAAAAATTCAACGCGTGTGTAAATAACTACAGTTATTCTCGAACTATGTATTTGAGAACAGTCATATTTACAAAGTTTAGTCCACGCTTTGGTGGAAAACAAAATGGGATAATATCAGTGCAATATATGTGTCACTATGGTTCAAACGATGCCATACATTCTGGTGCAAAACGGATGCTTAATCTCGAACACGCTGAACTTGAAACTGGAAAACCAAAAATTTAAGTGATTCATTCAGTTCATACGTTTCTGGATACCATAAAAGGTATCATATATAATAATTTTCGAAAACAATGACACGTAGTGGTCAAGACTAAATTAAACAAGTGTTGGATTGAACGTATATCGCTCAAATTGAACTGTCTCTCAATGCTTTATTACACCTCGGAAATCACACAACGTAACAGCGTTTTTCGTTTTGTGTGAGATTTCTTCATTTTTTTTTAAATTCGACCGTATGAAATTTTCCTCACGAGAATACATCGTTCTCTTCGCTCATCTCGCGGAAGTACACTTCAATATACTACCAATAAAGCCGTCACACAGAAATGAGCGTGAGTGTGCTATCAAATATACATTGAAATTCAATTTTGTCATATTCTTTTGTCCGTTTTCGTTGAAAATTCATGTAACCCTTTCAATAAAATGACATCCAGGTAACCTGTTAGATAGACACAGCGGTGTGTGGAGCAAACACGCACACATCAGGCATGACAAGTGAAAATTACGGAAGGGCGTAAATGACAAATTTGCGCAATACGAAAGTGACGCTTCCATCAACATACACGCAATGTTTTCATGTTCATTACCCCATATCTAGTGAGTTCTAGAAAGTTTCACCTACCGTTGCAACGCCAGCCAAATTTGAACCCCACGGATGCGGTTCCCTGATTCGCTCAATTTGAATGTCAATCTTTCGGCCTTCGATCTATCACCTCCGTCCTTAACAAGATTTGTTTCGTTCTGCGTCTATTACGGTGTTTTAACGAAACCACAACTGGCCCAGTTTTCCGTTTTGAATGAGATGGAAGTTGAAAGCACTAAAACTTGTGAAGATATGACGGATCTTGTTAAATTTGGGCTGACAATGAAGGGAAATTATTCATTATAAATATATGTGAGTTAAGAAGGGCCGAATATTATTTAAAAATACTTTTTACTGGGATGAGGTCGCACGACACCGTGGTCGCTCCCATTTTGCTTTTTTGGTATGGTAGAGATCAGAATCAGAAATCAGAAATCAGAAATAATCAGAAATCAGAAATCAGAAATAATCAGAAATTATCCGTCGTTAGCTGGAGGGTCATAGGAAGCTCAGATTAGTTGTCGAGGCGAGATCCAAATTGTGAAGTCACGAAATGCGAATATCTGAATATCTTTAGCGGTTTAGAGCTTTCTCCGTCTTGACAACCGCTCTGTGGTCTGCCAAAACGGTATTGTAGTGTTTTATAGTTTTCTAAAGTTTCATCATCTGTGTTATGAGGCTATCGAGAATACTTGTAAATAGCAGTGATGTGTAAGTTGATGTGAATACGTTGTCCTGTATCAATACTACTGATAAGATTCAGCAAAGTTTTACTGTAATTTCGATTAGAATGATCGCTTTGTAAAGATATCTTAAGTATTTCGTGGAGATGATGAAATTAACTGTAAGTAATGGTTCTTGTTACCGTAAATCTGCTACTTATGCTGCTAGTTTGCTAGTATCTACTGCTCGGGATGGCTGATTGATGACTGCTCTAACTGACCTAACTGCTCCTTTTGATAACAGTTTACTTGTGCTGCTGAAAGCGCCTGCTGAAGGTTTTGCGTCGGTTTTGACGGTCAAAAAGTTGTATAATACAGTTCCTTCTGGGTTGTCCGACACCGTGAGCGAGCTGTGACAGAATTAAAGAACCTTGTAGCAGTACCCCGGCATTGACGAGTTTTGTTCGGTTTATGTGGCTACAGAAATTTTATACAAGATTGAATGTTTAGTTAGCTTGGATGCCTTCAAATTTAGCCTTCCAGTATACAACGTAATTCAAAGCTAAGCCTTCAAATTTAGCCTTCCACTATATACAACGTAATTCAAAGCTAATTTTGAATAGTCTCTACGACCTGGCAAAGTCTGGTTTGAAGTGGAATGTCTTATGGTAAGGCTCATTAAAATTAATGATTCGTTTATGATCACAGTCATTTGAACAAAGAGGGGGGTATCGAACGTACACACCGTGACACAAGTGGGTGAGGTTGCCATTCAGCTCACCCAACAAAATCTTTTGAATTTGGTCCAGTGCTAGCTTTCAGGACAGCCGGTCGCGGTTGTTTAGGGTCCGCATCACAGATGCCCCCGTCTTCCATGTTATCGAACTTATCCTCATAGAGGTACGGGAAGACTTCGAGCGTCAGGCTGAGAGAAGAGCGTAGGAAATGTTCCGTAATCGTCAATGTATGAATGACACACGATGTGACTCTACCTTGTATTTATAGGGACGTATAGGCCTTAAAAGGTCGTTTTTTTCTGACATGGCTCCTCAGGATTTCTACTAGGTCAAAGGTTGGTTGTGGCGCCGATCGGGTGGCTAATCTGTTTCGTCACGTAAAATATCACGTTGGTCGTCATATCCACCTGCCATTTGGTGTTGGGACGTTGAGGGTGAGCCCATCCCAAGGGATACAATGTGTCTAATTGGTCAAATGTGGTCTGCAGCGACGCATGATTCGTTGTGACGAAGGGTTGGCCATAAACGAACGTATTGTTATTCGTCGGGTAATAGTACCGGAGCTGCTTCGTCTCCTTATGCTGTAACAGATAGCCGATTCAAACTGAAAATGGTATTGGCGTAGTGGGCGAGACAGAGGTTGTCGAGTAACCAGAAATAATACAGATCCAGTACAGAATGGTGGACAATGTTGCTGGTGAGTAGCGCTCGCAAAATCCTGTACTGGTATCGCATTTCTGGGCGGTTCCTCAGGATGGGTGGTGAAGTCTACCCGATAAGGCGATACTGGATTCCTATAGAGTTGTGATCTGGATCTCCCACGCGGTATTGCTCCTGGTTTTCCGGCAATGTCCATACAGGTCGAAACTGACCAGACTCCATCTGCTCCACCTGATCGTTACACTTATTGGTATACTCGGGATTTGTGGTGCTGAATGACGTGGTTTCGTGAGAACTCGCAATAAGTGAGCACAGACCTCAGAAATCGGTTCTAATTATTAGCCATTCGTTTGCTACATCATGTGATAGTAGCACGAAAACTAGGCCCCACATTATTCGAGAACTTCTTGCGCTGGGGTCGAATTGTCTTTCTTGATTCTTTTATTGCGTTCTGACGTCGTATCGGCCAGGGCGAGCCCATCCCAACGCGACGGCCGACCGCTCGTCCTCTGTAAACTCTTGTTCCACAACAGGCACTGTGTTTTCGATGGCCGTCCATAGATTGGGGTGTTGGGTGAAGCCGGTGGTGATGTCATAGCAGCGTCCCAAACGTGCAAAGAACGCAATGTCAAGATCGATGTGGATGAGGTTGCCGTCGAGCTCAGCGCAAAACGCCCGCTTAAATTTGTTGATATAGAGTAATGACATTCGATGTGGCGCTCGTCACGATGTAGAGTAATGGTGCTAGGATCCGACTCACAGGTCACCCGGTCTTCCACGATGACTTTATTCTCATAGACGTGTAACCTTACGCCGGGTGTAAGAGAAAGGACGGCCGTATATCCTTGCTCTACTACTCGAGTGCGCATGTACGTGTCACTGAATGCACAACGTTCAGGACCCCGCACATGAGAGCTCATTCACCCCCACATACTCACCCCTATGGGGTAGCGTATAAGGTATAAGGTAGGCGTCGAGTCCCGAGTACCCATCCAAAATTGCCCCTTTACTACTCCCCGACTGCGCATGCGCGTTTCAAAGGCCTATCACCGTCGGAGTTAATATGGGTGTTAAAGGTATTGACAGCGTACAGTAGGCGACCTGTACCATTATATATGGATCATTTTGACCATGTTCACCAGCATTTGTCGGAATGGCCGAGTGTTCTAAGGCGCCACTCGCAAGATCCATGATATATCCTTCATCGGGGGTATGAATATACTGGTCTGCACAGGAAGACGTGGTCTCGAATCCCACTCCGGACACGCACCGTTGTATTAATCACTATAACCAAAATCACTGTACGTGCTGAAGCTTTTTTAAAATACGCAAGTCATGGTGTTGGGTGATATTTTATCTGGTTTTATTCATTGAATAAGAGCAAGAGCCGTAGCACGCGCTGTACTCCGTATCTTACAGGGGAGGTAACTCTACAAGGGTAGCTCTAATGCCCTACCCACCTTACCCTATGGTACATGCCTGAATCTCGTTGGGTGAAAGTCCCACGTCTCTCATCTTTCTCATTCTCGGTAAAACGTCACACTTCTGGTTGATTACAGGGTACCGGGGTCTCTTGGGGTGAAATCCCATGTCTCTGAAGGCGACATGTCTCATTATATATGGATCAATTTCACCATGATCACCAGCATTTGTCAAAATTATTTGTAGTTCGTGACTGTAGTTAACACGGTGGAGAATGTCCAAATGAACAGCCACAACAAAAGCGTGGTTGAGATACAAATCGTCACAGGAATCATTCTGGTTCTTGTGATGTGTTTATAGATATGCAGTCAAAATATTGACCTTTGGATGACATGACTTGATGTCAGTATATCAGCATCTTGTTCTACCACCTTTATAGTTGCGTTTAACTGTTACCTGTATATGTTAATATTCTGCTGGTGAACGTTTCGTCCCCTAGGTTTGCTCTCTGTACAAATCATGTGAATATAGTTTGTGACTGCGGTTAACATGGTGAAAAACGAAGCGCTTGGTTGGCGCCGAGTAGCACAGACGTGTTCTGAATAAGTACCTGTATTTTACTTACATTTCACCCGTTTGAGTCGTTTCTTCTGACGTTAACATACATTTTGCATCAGATGACTTGATAGGGCTATTACATCATTGCTCTTGTATATTTGTATCTAATACCGCTCAAGTCGGTGCTATTGACCGTGTGATCATGTCATTCAAGATGTCCGCATGAACAGCTACAATAAAAGCGTGGCTGAGATAGAAATCGTCAAAGGGATGATTCTGGTTCTTGTGATGTTTTTAGATAAGCAGTCAGAATATTGGCCTGTGGGGTCATATAATTTCATTTCAATACGCCGGCAACTTTTTCCATCACCTTTATATGTTGCGTTTAATCCCATCTGTCCAGTTTCGGTAGAGTATCTCAATTCCGGTTGCGCATGCGTACCCGTACTCCCTGTGCATCGTACCATATGGCGCATATCTGGTATCCCTCTCGTTCTCAGTAGAACGTTCAACATCCGCTTGCACACGTGCACCTCAACTCCTCTACCCACACTACCCTATAGCGCATGCCTGGGATACAGGAGTCTCTGATCCCTCTCGTTCTTGACAGAGTGCCTCGATTCCAGTTGCGCATGCGCACCCCTAATCCCCTAACCATCATACCCTACGGCACATGCCTGGGTCCAGTTGTATCGATGGATGAAACCCCCAGTCTTTCACTTATCCCGTCCTCGGTAAGCATCCCACTTCCTGTTGCGCATGCACATCCCTAACACCCTACTCCACTCCCTCTGGCGCGTGCCTGGATCCAAGAGTCTCGTTGGATGAAACACAAATGTCTATCACCCCTTTAGTTCTCATTAAAGCGTCCCACTTCCGGTTGCGCATGCTCTTCCCTAATCCCCTATCCACACTAACCGGTGGCGCATGCCTGGGTCCAGAGGTCTCGTTGGGTGAAACTCTGTGTCTATCACCCCTCTCGTTCTAGGTAAACATCCCACTACCGGTTGTGCTTAATCACCCCTAATCACCTCGCCAGTTTAAGCGAGCTAATGGGTAGGTCCCGAGTAATTGAGGAACCCCACATGTTGTACGCATGCGCAAGGTCAAAGGCCACCTCTGGTCACGTGATTTAATGATATGCAAAAGTCATGTGTAAGGGGGGCATGAAGATCAGCTTTCTGTACTACTCCCAACTGGTGTCAACTCTATGTAAACTCCGGGTGTATAAACACCCAGTCATCTAAGCTAGGACTCTGGAAGTTTGGACAAAATTTACGCGTTCAGAGTGGTCAAAAGTATTAATTAGGGGAGAAACAAAACTGAGTTGTTTGCATGTACTTGCACATTCCAAAGCCAGCTGGTCTTTATTATGATATCGCCAAATATCACGAGAGAGATCGTTGGTGTCCAACCACACCGCCACCATGCACAACACGTTTGACAGTCGAGAGAGGGACACATGTGGACTTTCAAGGCCGGAAACACTGATCAAAACCAGAAGCAAATGAACTAGAAGTCTGCAATAGACTAGCTAGAATACATTAGCCACCGCCTCCAGGTTGCTGATAACATATTATGTGACGTAGTTGCGCAGTAAGATTGGTATATGTCGTGCTCGCGCAGAATCAAACATAAATCGAGTGTTGCCTCACGGGAGATGAACTGATACTGGAATTTGAATAATGAGCCTATTAAACGTGCATAATAAGTCACACCCATGATTCCCCACGTGTAGCTTCGTTGGGGCCTTTTTCTATACTGCATGCGAAAAAGGCCCCGGCACCAAGCTATTCACCAGTCGCACTTGTTGAAAACATGCTGAACGGCTAATATTTTCCAAAGCCGTTAGTCACGAACAATAAAATAGTTTGACTCTGTATGAACTTACCTTTAAATTCAGATCTAGTCTATCAGAAACTGTCCAGTTTTCGCTTTACTGGAGACCGAAACTCAAAACGCGTCTACATAAACCGGCTGTTGTTGTTGTTCGTTCGGATATCCCTCTTTTCATCTAGGAGCACCCTCTTACAGAGGTGTTTAGATCTTGCAGTAACCCCGCCGCTTACTAGGATGGTCGAGGCAGGGTCAGTAGCAGTCGGGGCCCCGTGATGTGCAGGCTGTGCAAGTAACTTATGTACAGTGCAGGGACACCTCCTGACTGTACATATAGATATTTTTCTAATCAGGTGTGTGCGATGTGCTACCGTGAGAGAATTTACATAGCGGTCTCTAATTGACAGTGGGTACCATTAACCTTCCCAGATGTCACCGCTGGCGAGTCTTTAGCGTAGCAACTATTATCGCCCTCAGTTCCTATTACCCTGGACACTGATCAGCCCAGCAGTACAGCACCCGGTCATCCGTCCAAGAATTGACCGAGCTTAGCGTTGCTTAACTTAGGTGATCTGACAAGAACCGGTGTGTCCAACGCTATGAACCGTACATACTGTTGTGGTGGCGCGTATGTACACAGAGCCGTTACGAGTAGTTCAAAACGGAAGTGGACGCTCTGACTTTCGGTCTGCCGTGAAGCTAAAAGTGGACAGTTTCTGATAAACAAGAGCTGAATATCAAGGTAAGAGCATACAGAATCGAATTATTTAATTGTTTATGACTAACGGCTTCGGAAAATATTAGCCGTCCAGCATTTTTTCAACAACTACACATGGTGAATGGCTTGGCGCCGGGGCCTTGTTCGCACGCAGTATAGAAAAAGGCCCCACCGGAGCTATCCCGCGTGGCGCCTTTGAATTTCGTCTTGCGTGCAGAGACTGTGCAAGAGTCTGGTAGTTATGCTGTTTGACGAGTGCCAGTGCCGTCCAGCATGTCTGCCAATTGAATCTGGAGTCCTATGGCATGAAGATCCACCCACTGGTGGCCACTTCTATGACGGTTGAGATGATATAGAAATCATCACACAAATTCTTTAATTGTTTGTGGCAAACGGGGCCAGAAAATAGGAGAATTCGACGTCTGGAAAGAGAAAGGCACACCAGAGCGATTTTCTTTTGTATTCGCCAGCAGTCAGTGCAAGTGTGCTTGACTTCTCGGCCACCTGGTTTTGTCATTCTTTACTTTTGGTAAGGAGGTTCCAGACATTCTGGAAAATAAGTGTCATTTTTATTATATTTTGACGAGACATTGTAGACCCCCTACATTCAAATTAACGAAACTATGATGGGATTATTTTTTAATGATCTGGGATGTGTGGTCTGCTATAATGATTTAACCAAATCTAATACATGTATATGCGATTAGATTCCATGAAAAACGCTTGTAGTTTCATAGAATAATTCTCCGAAATGTTTAGATAATATTCTGGAACAATGTCAAATCGGAAAATCTAATTGAGAGCCACCAGGTTTTTCTGGTCCATACGGCCTCGTGTTGGACTACACGATATCGAAGTTCTCTTTTTTTATATAGATAACCCTTACCAGAAATATGGGGTGGGTGGTCGGGGTTATATTAGAGAATGGTACATCTTTCCGAACTTTCAATTCTAAACAGCGGCGTCATGGTCTTAATAAGAGAATAAATCTCCCTAGTAGGCCTATATGGCAAGAACGGGTTATAACTCTCCGTGTGTTTGGATATTTGAATTGTCAATGTCTATACAGCGGCGGTGCGCTGATCCAATTGAGTCGGAGCTCGGAGGTCCTCGACAACAGGACACGGAAAGGATCGAGTGATGGTTTGATATTTAGCGGCATTGCGGCGTTGCAGTCATTGGGTTAGTTCGGAGACTGTCGACCCCCACAGACTAGATGTAACCCCTGTGATGACCCATTCACTCTTTTCTCACGAGAAAAAAAATGTTATCATCCTTGGTTACTGTATTTTAGTCAGAGATGTCATATACGGATAATCAGATTATTAGAAAAAATTAGACCACCAACACGAGTCAAAACGGAGGACTTTCACTGTGATTCCGTCACGGACATTTCCAAAGATTATATAACGAAAACATCTTCAATATTTCGGAGGATATTATTGAGTGAGTGTTGGTGAATGAGTGAGTGAGTGGTCATATAAGGTCGTTTGTACACCATTAGCCTCAGTCTGTGTCCACCCTCTCACCGGGTACCATGTCGAGTACATGTACGTTCAGTCAGAAGACACTCTGTCGTCGCGACAATATGCTCAGACATATTCTTCTAATGCATAGACAAGAGACACCACCGAGTCCCGCTTTTGGTCCACCAAGTGGAGTAGAGCATCCCTATGCGATGACGGTGAGCGACCCTACGGGAAGTGGAAAGACGTCCTGGGTGATGAAGTTCTTAGATGAAGGTGTGGCAACCCCATCTTCGACACCCGTTGTATGAAGTTATAGCCAATGGCAGCCCGCGTACGAGAATCACAAGCGCCTGGTCTGTCATTCATAATTCAACCGTCGTCCATTAGAGAATATCCGCGTCCATAATCCAAAGACCTATTCCATATTCCATATAACAGTATTAGCACCAAATTCAAAAAGACAATCACAGTATACATAAACATAGGCTTGTTTCCTGCAAGAGAGAAGCTTTTCAGTGATGCCGGCAAGACAACATGATGTTCCAAAAATATCAAATCCGTGTCACTGATCAGTATTCTTAATCCATAATATTCGTTGTAAAGTCGTCATCTAAAGAACGATGTATCTCAGTCACGCTTTGATTGTGACTGTTCATATGAGTACCATGAGAATCTTGAAGTACATGGTTTCATACGGCCCCTAGCCGGGTTAAGCGGAATTAGACACAAGTTACGAAACGTAACGCCATAGATCTTGCACGCTACGCTCGTATTTTGCTATCAGCATGCGATATGTATCGCCAAATTTGAGAAACTTTGAGTGGAGGCGCTTGGTGGTGTAGCCCTGTTTTATAAGTTTCTGCAACAATGTTTTGTGACGTTGCTTAAAATCGTCACATTTAATACAGGATCTAGCAAATGCTACTAGGCGTGATATGTATACGCCATATGCAGGTCCCACTGGAATATTACTGTTCAGAAAGGGATAGTTTACGATGTCGAAATTGTAATCTTCTCTTTTGTCATACAATCGACGAGAGAGAAGGCCCGCTTCATTTTTATAGAGATATAGGTCTAAATACGATGTGCCTGTAGGGTTATCTGTAGTTTCCTTCAAATCCAGTGAAGGTGGATATATATCCTTCACTGCGTCATTTATATAGCGATTATCCACAGCGAGAAGATCGTCTATATAGCGTTTGGTGAATGAGAAGGAACGGGCTTTGAATGGATCGGTTTTTAAAGCGCCTGCATATAGTCATATTCATAAGAGAACAGATATAGGTCAGCCAATAGGGGTGCACAATTAGTATCCATTGGAATACCTATATGTTGTTGATATATTGTGTTGCCAAGTTTCACATATATATTTTTAATGAGAAATTCAAGCAACTCTATAAACAAAGAAACGTCCCATGAATGATATCTCTTGTATGTAGTAGAGCTAAAGAATGCTTTATGGCTTCCGACATTAATATATCTACGATCAGTTTTCCTGAACACAGATACTATTAATGAACTTAGACGGTCAATAAGGTCCTGATGAGGGATTGTGGTATAGAGAGTCGAGACCCCAAACGCAAATGTCCATGAGTGAGTTTCCCAGAGGGACCAACATTGTCCACTGCGCCAGTATGGACCAAACAAGCCAGGGCTGTCTGAATTTTTCAAACAATTTCACCGCATGGCTTCGAGACCCCTCCCATCGTGTTCTACATCGCGAGACGAAGAACAAATAACCACCCCTATACTCCATACAGGCTGGTTGACAAGGGACTACTTTCTGTCGGCGGAGGTTTCTTCCCGGACGCGACCGCATCACCGCCGGACATGACCGCATCACCGCGGAGGATTACATCCCAGGCGTCACTTCCGGTCACGTGACCTTTGTCGGAACTAGATTGAACTTGACCTCTGTGACCTCCACGTGACTTCCACAATATGCAAATTTTTGCATACAAGAGTTACCTCCCCCCGGCAAAAGGGGAGTCAATATACTATACTACTAACATAAAAGATAGTACCACGGCACTGTAGCTCATCTGGCTGTAACCGGCGAAAGTAGCTGAAAGAAATTTTTACTAAAGAACTGCAATAGATGAGTTTCTAACTTGTGTTGTCCCTCCTGAACACTAAATAAAATGATCCATGCAGTAATTTCCTGAGATTTCATGATAACAAAGTTTCAAGGGAAATTCAAGATGCGGCCATATTGGATTTTCGAAATGGACGAAAAAGGGTATCTTGCACAACTGGACTACAAGAGGGACCTGTGTACCCAATTTGACAAAGATCCATACAGTAATTTCCTGAGAATTCACGAGAACAAAATTGCATGAGGAGATACAAGATTGCCGCCTGGTGGCCATATTGGATTTTCGAATCGGAACAGAACTTAGGTATCTTGCACAACTAGACCTCAAGGGGAACCTGTGTATCAAATTTGAGAAAGATCAATGCAGTAGTTCCTGAGAGATCGCGATAAAGTTTCATGGGGAAATCCAAGATGGCCGCCTGTTGGTCATATTGGACTTTCTAATCAAATCACAGAAGTTATCTTGCACAACTAGACCCCAAGGGGAACCTGTTTACCAAATTCGAGAAAGATCCATGCAGTGGTTCCTGAGAAATCGAGATAAAAAGTTTTCATGGGGAAATCCAAGATGGCCACCTAGTGACCATATTGGATTTTCGAATCGGACCAAAAAAGGTATCTTGTACAACTAGACCCCAAGGGGAACCTGTGTACCAAATTTGAGAAAGATCCATGCAGTACTTCCTGAGAAATCACGATAAAAATGTTTCATGGGGATATCCAAGATGGCCGCCTGGTGGCCATATTGGATTCTCGAATCGAAGCAGAAAGGTATCTTGCACAGCTAGACCCCAAGGGGAACCTGTGTACCAAATTTGAGAAAGATCCATGCAGTAGTTTCCGAGAAATCGCGATAACAATGTTTCATTGAATCAGACTACAAAAGCTATCTTGCACAACTAGACCCCAAGGGGAAACTGTGTACCAAATTTGAGAAAGATCCATGCAGTTCCTGAGAAATCGCAGTAACAAAGTTTCGTGGGGAAATCCAAAATGGCCGCCTGATGGCCATATTGGATATTCAAATTGAACTAAATTACACATGTTGTACAACTAGACCCAAAGGGAAACCAGTGTACAAAATTTGAGAAAGATCCATGAAGTAGTTACTGAAAAATAATGATGACAAGATTTCACTAGCAAATTCAAGATGGCCGCCATCGCAACCATATTTAAAATCGTATCGACACCACATGAACAAATTCTGGTGTAGTCATTGGGAGGAACATGCATGCCAAGTTTCAGCTTAATCAGTCAAGCGGTTTCAGAGAAGAAGATGTTTACGGACGACGCACGACACACGACGGACGACAGACGACGGACAATCAGGCCATGACATTAGCCCATCAGGCCTTCGGCCCAGATGAGCTGAAAATATAGAGTAATTCAGTTACAGGTTAAATCTCGCTGCAGTTCTGGTCAGAAAGGCAGTGTGACCTACTTACTATACCACTAACATAAAAAATTTAGAGTACTTCAGTTACAGGTTAAATCTCGCCGCAGTTCTGGTCTGAAAGGCAGTGTGACCCATTGATACAGTTGTATGATCTTGGTAAGGGTATTTTATTTATTTGTTTATTTAATATGTAGAGACCCGTTCCGCATTTTAGGTTTACTATGTACGTGGCGCGATCCATGTTCTGGAGTGACTGTTGAACCCATCACGTGACCACGTCGTACTGCGGCAGACAGGAGGGTTGTTTTTGCACTCTGGCTAGTGTTTACATTTATTAAACCCATTTTCAGGTATGTTGTTCTCTAAAAACGACCAGAATTGATTGCTAAGATGTTCAGGTATATTTGTGGGGTGATGAACGTAGTGATGAACCTTGCGAAGTGTAGTTGAGGTGTACTTGAAGTGTAGTTGAGTGTACCTGGGAGATGTACCCTCAAATATTATGAGGTGTATTCGAGGAGTAGATGAGCTGTAGTTGGGGAATATTTGAGGCGTGCTTGAGGAGTATCCAAATATGCAAATTAGCACATCAAGTGAAAATAAATAATAAAAATTGAGTTCACAGAACATTTTTCAAGTTTTTTGGAGTTTTTTTTAATACATTTTCTAGAGTTCAAGAGGTGTAGTTGAGGTACATGTTTTTCTGACAAAGTCCAAAAGGTGTACTTGAGGTGTAGTTAATTTAAAGTTGAGGTACTTGTTTTTTTTACAAAGTCCAGGAGGTGTATTTGAGGTGTAGGTAATTTAAAGTGACATTCTTGCTAGAAAGATGATCCAGCAATTATCCTACATTTAATGCCACGTTCAGCAATATTTCATCTTTTCAGCGAGTATGAATACAAATAGTGCTGGCAATTACTTAAAATATGAGGATTGATACATGTATATGGTGCTCAATTTCAAGATCAGGGTTCGAAATAAGGGAAAATAATTTGATCGGTGATTATTATTAGAAGCTTTGAATTTGATCAGCAAATTACTTTGTCCATGATATCACTATGGCATTTTGATTGGTCGTTTTCCAAATTTGACCAGTTATTGCTGATCACTGAGCCTTATTTCCATCCATGAAGATGTATTTTTTAGGTGTAGGTGGATAACTGTACAGGTATATTCAAGCCAAGCTTCTTTCAGTGGAGAGTTCATCAGGTGTACTTGAGGTATAGGTAAACTACGCGTATATTCTGCCAAAGGTGTACTTGGGGTACATGCATATTTTGGCAAAGTCCATGAGGTGTACTTGAGGTGTAGTATATAACCTGGCTATGTTGACAAGGTCCATGAGGTGTACTTGAGGTGAAGGTAAATTAAAAGTATATTTTGACAAAGTCCATGAGGTGTACTTGAGCTGGAAGTAAATTACAAGTATATTTTGTCAAAGTTCAGGAGGTGTACTTGAGGTGCAAGGGCGTAGACAAGTTGTGAAGTTTGGGGGGCTTAGGGGAAGACTCCGAGAGTGGATTAGCGTAGATTTTTTTTTAAAAATTGATGGTAAATTGACGCTCACTGGGAGCATTTAAGCGGTAAAAGATTGTAAAACTTGAAATTTGTGCGAAAATGTCTTATAACAGTGGCGATCGCTACAATGATATACAGGCTGAAATGATCTCACTGTCCCGGGCGTGCACTATAATTCAAGTTAATCCTTAGACAATACTGTTTTGCCTCGATAGCCGGAGCAGTGAATTGACGTGTGACTGACCGCATGAGTTCTGGTTTTCGTTAGTCGGATCGCTCTGCGTTCTCTTTAATATACAAACTATTTTTAATCGATGATACCTGGACTATTTTGAATCTGAAGTTGCCAAACTTATAAAAAATGTAAGCTTAGTGGTCCTTTCTCGGAATAGTAGCGAAAGTTATCCATATTCATCATATTTACACCACTTAAAGAGTGACTTCGGGTCTAGGTTAGATTTTATACCTTTATTTTTAGGGTTTTTCTGTGAAAATTATTTGCGAGTTCGTATCTCTCGTTTGTGAATAAATAAATACTGAACAACTGACTGGGATCTGAATTGAAAAAAAAGTTTATAGTGAAAGTTCTGAAAAAATATTTCCAGCCAACGTGCTGACGTTTTCCGTCCAAATGGGCGATATTTGATTGGATTGGAGCACATTATTGATCACTGACCGTTTGTGAACTTACTCTAGTCCTACTGGTAATTATTGTTGATGATGAATAATTTACTTCCCCTGTATTATGCAACAATTGATAAAGATGTGTGACAAGATAAACATTTACTCTTCTGCTATGTTTGCTTTCTGTTTCTTTCCTTTTTTTTGTATGTCTTTTTTTGTTTGTTGTTTTTTTTTTATTTTTACTTTTATTTTTTATTTTTATTTCCCGGACGTCAATATTTGGGGGATGGAGGGGGGCTGAAGTCCCCCAAGCTTGTCCTCCCCCCCCCCCGCCCCCTTGTCTAGACCCTTGAGGTGTATACACCTTGAGAAAGAAAATGAGGTGTATACACTTCAGCTACACCTCGACTACACCTCAAGTCTGTAGGGGTTGTTTTCGCCATATCATTATCATGGTTTCTAGCGGGAAGTGTTATGCGTCATTATTTTTGTTTGAAACAATTTTCGTTGTATCACCCATGCACTCTTGTATGAGACTTTGTCTGGAATTATTATGAGAAAAGTTCGTAGAAACAGTTGAGTTAAATGGTAGCTGTCGTTCTGGTTGCTGCACTCCGTTTGGTTACAATTTATGTTGAATCTTGAAATGACGCATCTTCGCGAACCGAGTCAAATGAAGCAGCAATATGCCTTGCACAAGTTACAAATGCAGTAAAAGTCCATCTGATCTAGTCGGATGGTCACTTCATGCTGGCGACGCGAGAAAGGCAAAATCATTGAGAGTGAAATCGAACGCCATTCATGTCATTGTAGCATAGGTGACACTACAGAAAAATCCTTGAAATGTGACGAAAAATACATCACTTTAAAATGTTACCTGTATAGCTGTGGTGAAGTGAAGTCGGCTTGCTTTTGTGAAAATAACGATATGTATATATCCCTGAATTTCTTAGTCAATAAAGTTGTCCCTTACGAGTTTATCCAAGCTGTGATTCAGAATTTTAATAAACATATGCAATTCATCGAAGAAATGGCGGGAATAAAATGTCTCTGTGTGGTTTCAGAACAAACGCATCCCCCAACATCCAGAGAGTAAATGAAAATTGCAGAACAAAATAGGTTCTCTTCGCAACCTCTCTGTGAAAATTCCATGCATTTCGAAAGCGGGTTGCCGAAATTAAGCTTTGTAGAGCGGGTCACTCTTTCAAGTTGGAATTCTCGTATTTCTCACTGCGGCGATATATTCTTCTGTATATAAAGTATAGACCCCTACTTTGCTACAAATAGTCTAGTATAGTATACGTTTCCCTCTGTCGAGGACGCAGATTCAACATTCAATACCGGTACTGAATCCGTTTTGTAAACGTATATGTCAACCATGGACCATTATACTACAGATGCTTTTTAAATAAAGTGTTTTCATGTGAACAAATTAAAGCACAATTAAGATCTTCACAAGTCAAGTATGGTATGATATAAGAGAGTATATAACTTGTCATCATTGAATTTAGGGAAGAGTCAAAGGTGTCTGAAATTGTGACCAACTTCTGTCAGACGGCGGCCATTGTTTGAAGCTGAAATGGGGTAAAACTTTCAATGTTTTTCAAATTTCGGCTATGAGGTGAATATTGATATTGAATTTATGAAGCAAGATGTATACATATATATTGTTCATCTCTGCAGAGAACTTTGCATGTTAATTATTGAGATGGCCATGGTTATGAGGGATGAATATATGGTTTAATAGCTAAAATTATTAATATTATCTCTCCAGTTCATGAAACAATCCAAAGAATTCTCTATTCAATGCCGGCACACTATCTCCATCTTCAATTATGAGAATATTAACCCTACCTGACCTGGGGGGGGGAATGGCCCCCCCTACCAAACTTTCTGCGCTATCTCCGGAACGACAAAAAAATGGAGAGCTGAAACTCTTTGACTTTATAGCTTATCATATTGGGGTCATTTTGAGCCTATTTGCATAACCCCCCGAGCAGAGGATCATGGGTAAATTCAAGATGGCGGCCACGTGAGGTACCAGAAAATTGATGTTTTTGTCATATTTCTTCAAAATTTCTGCTTTTCCGCGATGAAAAGTGGGCAAAAATTCATTTCACTTCTCATCACATTAATATTTACTAATTTATCCTGCAGTTTTTGCGAAGAAATTGCATAAATAAAAAATTCGAAAAATCCGAACGAAAAATCGACCAAAAAATGCCGTTTTTGAAAATGACGTCACTGTGACGTCATCAAAGCGGCCATCTTGAATTTTTTTACATTATTCTTTTCATAACGTATTGTCACAAAATCAAACAGACTCCCCTGATGACATCATTACAATGCCTAATTAAACTACGGAAACAAGGAATAACACCAGAAGACATTATTGGGTTAAGTGATTGTCGTCGATTGATAATCTTATATAAAAACTTCTTGAAAAGCTAGGAAATTGCGACACACTATAGTGATATCGGAAAAAAAATACGGATATATATAACTAAGTCTCTCATATAGTTGCATCTTCGTACACCAAGTCAATTTCGACACTCGTGTTCTGAAACTTGCCTTGGTCTATCTAGCCCACCGTTTCTCTTCAAGATTGGTCAGGTCGATTTCCTCCACGAGCCAATCGGAATCAGCACTATCAATGTAGATAGAGTGATAAAATCCCGGAGCCCAAATATTTTCCAGAGCGGTTCAGCTTTTGTCTTTGAAGTTTCAGATCTCACTTTTCTTCTTTCCTTGAGTCGGGCTGCCCGGTAGTCATAACATCCGTTTGACAACTGTTGATCACTGGGGCCAAAGACCAAATTTTTAGCTGTCGCCTTGGATGTTAGGTCATGCATAATCAGGCTACATGCCGATTTTGGTGAGAAATAATGGGCTAGTAGACCAAGGCAAGTTTCAGAACATGAGTGTTAAAATTGACTTGGTGTACGAAGATGATATACATGTAGTTGTCGGGTGGCTCTGAAAATAAAAGGTTTCTGACTAAAGCTGAGCATTACACTCTCAGAAATATTTATGTAAAAGTCCTGAACTGATCAGGTTGTATATCCACAACTCAATTTCAGAGATTTTGGCTGAAATTGAGGGCTGATTACCTGAATTTCAGCAAAAAGTTCTCTGAATGAGAAGATTTTCCCTGAAATTCAGGCAAATTTATCACCCTGATTAGTAAGTTTCCAACCCGATTCAGGTACGTAAAATCCCCTAAAATTCAGGTAACTTAGCTTTAATTCAGGGTTGATATACCTGAATTTCAGGAAATTATCCCTGTATTTCAGGTAAAATCCCTGAAATTGAGTCAGCTGGTAACTAACGAGGCAGAATGTGTTACCGGAATCGGTCAGCTAGTATCTAACCAGGAGAGACACCCTGAGAAATTGACAGAATCTATTAATAAGGTTTGTAAACTGGAGAACTAGGTGGGGGCGGGGGCGGAATTGACGGGGCTGAATACTCAGTTGGGAACATTTTTGACAATGATTATGACAATGATGCAAGGCCAGGGGACTAGTCCAATGGTTAGAGGGGTGGGGATTGATGCTAGTTCAGTGCAGTCCAGCGGCGGTGCTGTTAGGTATGAAAGTTTGTCTATGGTCAATGTTGGGCAAACGCCGGGGTTTGGGGGTGGGATAGGAAATGCAATGCTGGTGAGGGTACCCAGCATGCACATTATACGGATACAGGGGTGATGAAAGCTTATGAGGGGCCAAGGCATCATCAGAGGGTGGAACACACTTCTGTGTCCATCTCTGACCATTTCGTCCCTACACATAGTAAGGTTGGGGAGGAGCACAAGTGTAGCTATTCCTCTCCACCCAATGATCATTCTTACAATGCACATTGTCAGGAGGACAACGGAGATAATTGAATTGGGTTAAACGTTTCACGACTTATCCGGCAACACAAAGCGAGGTTGAGATCGCGTCGACTTCTCCGTGGTCCTCCACCAGTACGCTGGCGTAGCCGTAGCTCCTTAACATCATGTAGCCGTAGGCCCTCAACGTCACTTTACACGTATTAGTAGCCGTCCACTTCCGAAAACATTAGTTTTTTCCGACGATGCAAAAGATTGTTCCCCGTTTAAAATAAATCTGAATTAGAAGTTCAAGAACGGAAGTGAAGTAAAGCAAAATCTCTAAAGTGTTTGACTGAGTGCATGCATGGCAAGAAAATCGAGTATTACTCTTTCTTACCGAAAGCAATTTGTAATTCATTTGATGAGCTGTTTGAAGCCTTAGACAAACAATATGGCAATCTTGGGCCTCCTCAAGCAATCCGATATCGGTTGCAGGTGGAGGAACGAGAGGCCGATGACGCTTTAACTAATTTTGCTTATAGGGGTATTCATTTAGCAGTGAAAGGGTATCCGGGGCTCCACGTGAGTTAGTTGAATCGAAAGCCGTGGAGCAATTTGTCAGGAGTTGTCATGAACCACTGGCTGTAGTTTTATTGGCTATGGAGAAAGACCTGCCACGTTCAGCAATATTTCATTTTTCAGCGAGTATGAATACAAATAGTGCTGGCAATTACTTAAAATATGAGGATTGATACATGTATATGGTGCTCAATTTCAAGATCAGGGTTCGAAATAAGGGAAAATAATTTGATCGGTGATTATTATTAGAAGCTTTGAATTTGATCAGCAAACTACTTTGTCCATGATATCACTATGGCATTTTGATTGGTCGTTTTCCAAATTTGACCAGTTATTGCTGATCACTGAGCCTTATTTCCATCCATGAAGATGTATTTTTTAGGTGTAGGTGGATAACTGTACAGGTATATTCAAGCCAAGCTTCTTTCAGTGGAGTGTAGGAAATATACTTGAAGAGTATAGGTAAATTATGAGGTGTAAGTAACTTACATGTATACTTCGATACATGCTTATTTTGGCAAAGTTCATCAGGTGTACTTGAGGTATAGGTAAACTACGCGTATATTCTGCCAAAGGTGTACTTGGGGTACATGCATATTTTGGCAAAGTCCATGAGGTGTACTTGAGGTGTAGTATATAACCTGGCTATGTTGACAAGGTCCATGAGGTGTACTTGAGGTGAAGGTAAATTAAAAGTATATTTTGACAAAGTCCATGAGGTGTACTTGAGCTGGAAGTAAATTACAAGTATATTTTGTCAAAGTTCAGGAGGTGTACTTGGGGTGCAAGGGCGTAGACAAGTTGTGAAGTTTGGGGGGCTTAGGGGAAGAGTCCGAGAGTGGATTAGCGTAATTTTTTTTTAAAAAAATTGATGGTAAATTGACGCTCACTGGGAGCATTTAAGCGGTAAAAGATTGTAAAACTTGAAATTTGTGCGAAAATGTCTTATAACAGTGGCGATCGCTACAATGATATACAGGCTGAAATGATCTCACTGTCGCGGGCGTGCACTATAATTCAAGTTAATCCTTTAAATAGACAATACTGTTTTGCCTCGATAGCCGGAGCAGTGAATTGACGTGTGACTGACCGCATGAGTTCTGGTTTACGTTAGTCGGATCGCTCTGCGTTCTCTTTAATATACAAACTATTTTCATATATCGATGCAGACCCGTTAGGGTCTGATGACCCTAAGGTCATCCAGATATATATAGGGGAGCTGTAACTCTTGTAACAGAAAGTGCCCGGTTTACTGTTGCACAAAACAAAGTTCTTGCACTGAAAGAAATAGTTCTGAAGCTTTTTCTTCTTGATAACCTTTTTTTTGTCTTTTGAATTATTTTTGTTGTTCTTTTATGTAAGCTGAATATAGTAGATGTGTCTTGATGTTTTTTCAAGTGCTCAGTTGTTGTTCTTGAGGGTTTGCTGTTTCTAGGTAAAAGTATGTCGTCTGCTTGACCAGAGACTGTCGTCTGCTAAACCAGGGTCTTTAAGAAGAAAATGCTGGTTGATTTTTGGTCTGTGTATGTCACAATTTTTTTTGACATGAAATGGCTTGTTTGGTCAATTTTAATGTATATTTGTTGTATACTGTATTTCCAATTTCATGTTCCTCTTCACTTTCCTCATTTCTTTGTTTTCACTGTGTTTGAAAGGAAATTTTGGCAAATGAATTTGAGAGTTTCCCGTCCTTGAGACCCTATTCAGCAATGTAACATAGCCACTGAAGCCAGTGGTTTTCATGTACCTACAGCAAAGTGTGGGTAGCTTTCTAGGTCAGTTCTTCTGCTGACCCAGTTTTGTCAGCTTTAGCAACTAATATACATGTACAAGTAGCTTACTCAGAGTAATATTGGCCATAAATTCTTTTGTCATTAATCCATGATATGGTAAAGAGCTAATTACCAACAGTTTGATCAAGTGTCATATCCAAATCCTCTAACCAGCCCTCTTCCATAAAGAATTAGAGCATTTCCACAAAGTGGATGCTCTTATGTTTTCATGAGAAACGGCTCCGCCGGACGGTAAACGTGAATATCTCTGAAACCGTTAAATATTTTCGGGTCAGACTTTGTGTGCTATCTCCTCAGGCCTGGGAAATTTGTCTGGCTGTGTTTCGATATCCGCTGTTCACCACTAGGTGGCGTTGTAGTCGGAGTATAGGTAAACCTGTCTCTGACGATTTCGTCTGAACGGCTTGTCTGATTTCTTTGAAATTTTATTACAATGGTCTTGAAGGATAGTCAATGTGCTGAAAAGATTTTGGTGTAGCTGGCATAACTATAAATGCAAGTTTTTTGCGTCTCAAAAAAAAAGTTTTTCGTGAAATGGAAATTAACCAATTCGCTTGGAGAAATATTTAAAAACTGTTCTATTCTAGGTTGCCAAGCATAAATATAGGATTGCCGACATGATAATTCCCTTTCGGTGCGAACCAGTTTGCCATTTAAATGAAAAATCTCATTTATCTGACTTAACATCAAAACCTCCATAACCATTATCACGATTAAAGTTTTTTCTATTGAACTCTTATGTGCCATCTCCCTAGGGCTTTAGATTTCACCTGCTTGTTTTTCGTGGCATTTGGTCGTCACTAGGTGGCGCTATAGACATGAATGCAGGTAAACATGTGTAACATCATATCTTCTGAACAACGTGTTTGATTTCCATGAAATTTGGGTATAATGATCTTGCAAGATAGGCAAAGGACTGACAAGATTTTGGTGGTGTTGGCGAATCATGGAGATGCATTTTTGCATCTCAAAATAATATTTTGTTTTCTCAAAAATGGAAATTTGCTTCTTAATCAGAGAAAAGTAATTCTATTTTTCTGAACATGAATGTAACATTCCCAGTGTTATAATTCACATCCCTTGTAAGCCAAATGGCCAGTTTTTTAAATATATGAAATTCTGAGACTTGAATCGAATATCTACATTCCCCAGGCCACATCTGAGGATTTTGTGTCATCTTGTAGTTTCGTAATATTGTTCATTGAGTAGCACTATAGGCAGTAAACTTATATAGCACAATTTATTGGCATTTCATTTGTTCATGAAGTTTATTATTGCCAGACAGACAAAGGATTTCAAAGGACTGAAAGTTTTTTTTTATTGAAATTGAAGGGCCACCTCTCATAAGGATTTTGCAGCCCATTAACATAATGCTTGATTTATATCTCATTATACATTCGTGTTTACAATTACTAATTTTATTAACATTATGGTTTAAAAATGGTTTGAAAGGACATTGGTGCTGTTAGCGCTGGCATATACATGTGGCATAGGGTATAGTCAGCTAAATATATCTAAATCTAGGCTACTTCAACCCCTGCTTACTACTCTCTAAAATAATTAGATTGAAAATTCAATCTATCAGATTGGAATTAGTGACCAATCTATTCGATTGAATATTCCATCTATTAGATTGAAAATTTCAATCTAGTAGATTCAATTTTCTGTCTACAACCGATTCATTTTTATGTTTTCAATCTATTAGATTGAATATTTTCAATCCGATAAAAGATTGGTCACTAATTTCAATCTGATAGATTGAATTTCAATCTAATTATTTTAGAGAGTAGACCCTCACACATGTAAGATCTTAGACGAAATGCAAGAGCACAATGTGGGGGATCATGGATGAGAGAGAGAGAGACATTCATGGTTTTAACAGTGATAATGGGTGTGATTAATTATGTATGTTTCATAGGATTAGTCCTCATCTCTGGCCGTACCTAGGCAGAATATTGGGTTTGTCATAGATATAAGATCGGTCATAATATTTAGGAGTGGCAAGTCACATTCATGACCTCATATTTTCTCAGAATCGAGCAAAAGCCAGGTCAGCAGTCCTATATTTCATCCCCTTTGAACAAATATGTAAGCAAAACTGGAGAGACGCCCATGTTTCATTCCCTCGAAGACAACCAAGAGATCATTCTACAGCATATCTCCCTTATAAGCTTGACTTTTCTATGAACAAGTCGAAGCATGCATCCGTCTGTTGCTGTTTTTTTCAACGAACCGTTTGAGCACTATTTGTTATGTACCAGTACGGAGTACACAGACCTGGATGGAGGATCAGGATTACTATTCATCACTCGATTTTGAATCGTGCGAACATGAAACTTGCCAATCTTTTTGCGAACAATGTCAAATGTTATTAGAAGGGAGGCTGGGTAACCAATGCATTGCAGCGAGTCAAACTGTAACGCGCAGAATTCTAGTTCATTTGCTTCTGGTATTATTTTGATAAAAATACAATACTTGACTATTTAGGTTTTGCCCAAAAACCGTGGTGAAGTTCAGATGTATGCTGATGATCACAGGCATGACAAATACCAGTCGTTTCTATGATTCCCAGACATCGATATATATAAAAAAAAGCCTATAGGCTCTAGTTAATCGATGATACCTGGACTATTTTGAATCTGAAGTTGCCAAACTTATAAAAAATGTAAGCTTAGTGGTCCTTTCTCGGAATAGTAGCGAAAATTATCCATATTCATCATATTTACACCACTTAAAGAGTGACTTCGGGTCTAGGTTAGATTTTATACCTTTATTTTTAGGGTTTTTCTGTGAAAATTATTTGCGAGTTCGTATCTCTCGTTTGTGAATAAATAAATACTGAACAACTGACTGGAAGTAAATTATTCATCATCAACAATAATTACCAGTAGGACTAGAGTAAGTTCACAAACGGTCAGTGATCAATAATGTGCTCCAATCCAATCAAATATCGCCCATTTGGACGGAAAACGTCAGCACGTTGGCTGGAAATATTTTTTCAGAACTTTCCCCTGTATTATGCAACAATTGATAAAGATGTGTGACAAGATAACATTTACTCTTCTGCTATGTTTGCTTTCTGTTTCTTTCCTTTTTTTTGTATGTCTTTTTTTGTTTGTTTGTTTTTTTTTATTTTTTATTTTTATTTCCCGGACGTCAATATTTGGGGGATGGAGGGGGGCTGAAGTCCCCCAAGCTTGTCCTCCCCCCGCCCCCTTGTCTAGACCCTTGAGGTGTATACACCTTGAGAAAGAAAATGAGGTGTACACTTCAGCTACACCTCGACTACACCTCAAGTCTGTAGGGGTTGTTTTCGCCATATCATTATCATGGTTTCTAGCGGGAAGTGTTATGCGTCATTATTTTTGTTTGAAACAATTTTCGTTGTATCACCCATGCACTCTTGTATGAGACTTTGTCTGGAATTATTATGAGAAAAGTTCGTAGAAACAGTTGAGTTAAATGGTAGCTGTCGTTCTGGTTGCTGCACTCCGTTTGGTTACAATTTATGTTGAATCTTGAAATGACGCATCTTCGCGAACCGAGTCAAATGAAGCAGCAATATGCCTTGCACAAGTTACAAATGCAGTAAAAGTCCATCTGATCTAGTCGGATGGTCACTTCATGCTGGCGACGCGAGAAAGGCAAAATCATTGAGAGTGAAATCGAACGCCATTCATGTCATTGTAGCATAGGTGACACTACAGAAAAATCCTTGAAATGTGACGAAAAATACATCACTTTAAAATGTTACCTGTATAGCTGTGGTGAAGTGAAGTCGGCTTGCTTTTGTGAAAATAACGATATGTATATATCCCTGAATTTCTTAGTCAATAAAGTTGTCCCTTACGAGTTTATCCAAGCTGTGATTCAGAATTTTAATAAACATATGCAATTCATCGAAGAAATGGCGGGAATAAAATGTCTCTGTATGGTTTCAGAACAAACGCATCCCCCAACATCCAGAGAGTAAATGAAAATTGCAGAACAAAATAGGTTCTCTTCGCAACCTCTCTGTGAAAATTCCATGCATTTCGAAAGCGGGTTGCCGAAATTAAGCTTTGTAGAGCGGGTCTCTCTTTCAAGTTGGAATTCTCGTATTTCTCACTGCGGCGATATATTCTTCTGTATATAAAGTATAGACCCCTACTTTGCTACAAATAGTCTAGTATAGTATACGTTTCCCTCTGTCGAGGACGCAGATTCAACATTCAATACCGGTACTGAATCCGTTTTGTAAACGTATATGTCAACCATGGACCATTATATTACAGATGCTTTTTAAATAAAGTGTTTTCATGTGAACAAATTAAAGCACAATTAAGATCTTCACAAGTCAAGTATGGTATGATATAAGAGAGTATATAACTTGTCATCATTGAATTTAGGGAAGAGTCAAAGGTGTCTGAAATTGTGACCAACTTCTGTCAGACGGCGGCCATTGTTTGAAGCTGGAATGGGGTAAAACTTTCAATGTTTTTCAAATTTCGGCTATGAGGTGAATATTGATATTGAATTTATGAAGCAAGATGTATACATATATATTGTTCATCTCTGCAGAGAACTTTGCATGTTAATTATTGAGATGGCCATGGTTATGAGGGATGAATATATGGTTTAATAGCTAAAATTATTAATATTATCTCTCCAGTTCATGAAACAATCCAAAGAATTCTCTATTCAATGCCGGCACACTATCTCCATCTTCAATTATGAGAATATTAACCCTACCTGACCTGGGGGGGGGAATGGCCCCCCCTACCAAACTTTCTGCGCTATCTCCGGAACGACAAAAAAATGGAGAGCTGAAACTCTTTGACTTTATAGCTTATCATATTGGGGTCATTTTGAGCCTATTTGCATAACCCCCCGAGCAGAGGAGGATCATGGGTAAATTCAAGATGGCGGCCACGTGAGGTACCAGAAAATTGATGTTTTTGTCATATTTCTTCAAAATTTCTGCTTTTCCGCGATGAAAAGTTGGCAAAAATTCATTTCATTTCTCATCACATTAATATTTACTAATTTATCCTGCAGTTTTTGCGAAGAAATTGCATAAATAAAAAATTCGAAAAATCCGAACGAAAAATCGACCAAAAAATGCCGTTTTTGAAAATGACGTCACTGTGACGTCATCAAAGCGGCCATCTTGAATTTTTTTACATTATTCTTTTCATAACGTATTGTCACAAAATCGAACAGACTCCCCTGATGACATCATTACAATGCCTAATTAAACTACGGAAACAAGGAATAACACCAGAAGACATTATTGGGTTAAGTGATTGTCGTCGATTGATAATCTTATATAAAAACTTCTTGAAAAGCTAGGAAATTGCGACACACTATAGTGATATCGGAAAAAAAATACGGATATATATAACTAAGTCTCTCATATAGTTGCATCTTCGTACACCAAGTCAATTTCGACACTCGTGTTCTGAAACTTGCCTTGGTCTATCTAGCCCACCGTTTCTCTTCAAGATTGGTCAGGTCGATTTCCTCCACGAGCCAATCGGAATCAGGACTATCAATGTAGATAGAGTGATAAAATCCCGGAGCCCAAATATTTTCCAGAGCGGTTCAGCTTTTGTCTCTGAAGTTTCAGATCTCACTTTTCTTCTTTCCTTGAGTCGGGCTGCCCGGTAGTCATAACATCCGTTTGACAACTGTTGATCACTGGGGCCAAAGACCAAATTTTTAGCTGTCGCCTTGGATGTTAGGTCATGCATAATCAGGCTACATGCCGATTTTGGTGAGAAATAATGGGCTAGTAGACCAAGGCAAGTTTCAGAACATGAGTGTTAAAATTGACTTGGTGTACGAAGATGATATACATGTAGTTGTCGGGTGGCTCTGAAAATAACAGGTTTCTGACTAAAGCTGAACATTACACTCTCAGAAATATTTATGTAAAAGTCCTGAACTGATCAGGTTGTATATCCACAACTCAATTTCAGAGATTTTGGCTGAAATTGAGGGCTGATTACCTGAATTTCAGCAAAAAGTTCTCTGAATGAGAAGATTTTCCCTGAAATTCAGGCAAATTTATCACCCTGATTAGTAAGTTTCCAACCCGATTCAGGTACGTAAAATCCCCTAAAATTCAGGTAACTTAGCTTTAATTCAGGGTTGATATACCTGAATTTCAGGAAATTATCCCTGTATTTCAGGTAAAATCCCTGAAATTGAGTCAGCTGGTAACTAACGAGGCAGAATGTGTTACCGGAATCGGTCAGCTAGTATCTAACCAGGAGACACACCCTGAGAAATTGACAGAATCTATTAATAAGGTTTGTAAACTGGAGAACTAGGTGGGGGCGGGGGCGGAATTGACGGGGCTGAATACTCAGTTGGGAACATTTTTGACAATGATTATGACAATGATGCAAGGCCAGGGGACTAGTCCAATGGTTAGAGGGGTGGGGATTGATGCTAGTTCAGTGCAGTCCAGCGGCGGTGCTGTTAGGTATGAAAGTTTGTCTATGGTCAATGTTGGGCAAACGCCGGGGTTTGGGGGTGGGATAGGAAATGCAATGCTGGTGAGGGTACCCAGCATGCACATTATACGGATACAGGGGTGATGAAAGCTTATGAGGGGCCAAGGTATCATCAGAGGGTGGAACACACTTCTGTGTCCATCTCTGACCCTTTCGTCCCTACGCATAGTAAGGTTGGGGAGGAGCACAAGTGTAGCTATTCCTCTCCACCCAATGATCATTCTTACAATGCACATTGTCAGGAGGACAACGGAGATAATTGAATTGGGTTAAACGTTTCACGACTTATCCGGCAACACAAAGCGAGGTTGAGATCGCGTCGACTTCTCCGTGGTCCTCCACCAGTACGCTGGCGTAGCCGTAGCTCCTTAACATCATGTAGCCGTAGGCCCTCAACGTCACTTTACACGTATTAGTAGCCGTCCACTTCCGAAAACATTAGTTTTTTCCGACGATGCAAAAGATTGTTCCCCGTTTAAAATAAATCTGAATTAGAAGTTCAAGAACGGAAGTGAAGTAAAGCAAAATCTCTAAAGTGTTTGACTGAGTGCATGCATGGCAAGAAAATCGAGTATTACTCTTTCTTACCGAAAGCAATTTGTAATTCATTTGATGAGCTGTTTGAAGCCTTAGACAAACAATATGGCAATCTTGGGCCTCCTCAAGCAATCCGATATCGGTTGCAGGTGGAGGAACGAGAGGCCGATGACGCTTTAACTAATTTTGCTTATAGGGGTATTCATTTAGCAGTGAAAGGGTATCCGGGGCTCCACGTGAGTTAGTTGAATCGAAAGCCGTGGAGCAATTTGTCAGGAGTTGTCATGAACCACTGGCTGTAGTTTTATTGGCTATGGAGAAAGACCTGCCACGTTCAGCAATATTTCATCTTTTCAGCGAGTATGAATACAAATAGTGCTGGCAATTACTTAAAATATGAGGATTGATACATGTATATGGTGCTCAATTTCAAGATCAGGGTTCGAAATAAGGGAAAATAATTTGATCGGTGATTATTATTAGAAGCTTTGAATTTGATCAGCAAACTACTTTGTCCATGATATCACTATGGCATTTTGATTGGTCGTTTTCCAAATTTGACCAGTTATTGCTGATCACTGAGCCTTATTTCCATCCATGAAGATGTATTTTTTAGGTGTAGGTGGATAACTGTACAGGTATATTCAAGCCAAGCTTCTTTCAGTGGAGTGTAGGAAATATACTTGAAGAGTATAGGTAAATTATGAGGTGTAAGTAACTTACATGTATACTTCGATACATGCTTATTTTGGCAAAGTTCATCAGGTGTACTTGAGGTATAGGTAAACTACGCGTATATTCTGCCAAAGGTGTACTTGGGGTACATGCATATTTTGGCAAAGTCCATGAGGTGTACTTGAGGTGTAGTATATAACCTGGCTATGTTGACAAGGTCCATGAGGTGTACTTGAGGTGAAGGTAAATTAAAAGTATATTTTGACAAAGTCCATGAGGTGTACTTGAGCTGGAAGTAAATTACAAGTATATTTTGTCAAAGTTCAGGAGGTGTACTTGAGGTGCAAGGGCGTAGACAAGTTGTGAAGTTTGGGGGGCTTAGGGGAAGAGTCCGAGAGTGGATTAGCGTAAATTTTTTTTAAAAAATTGATGGTAAATTGACGCTCACTGGGAGCATTTAAGCGGTAAAAGATTGTAAAACTTGAAATTTGTGCGAAAATGTCTTATAACAGTGGCGATCGCTACAATGATATACAGGCTGAAATGATCTCACTGTCCCGGGCGTGCACTATAATTCAAGTTAATCCTTTAAATAGACAATACTGTTTTGCTTCGATAAATTGACGTGTGACTGAGCGCATGAGTTCTGGTTTACGTTAGTCGGATCGCTCTGCGTTCTCTTTAATATACAAACTATTTTCATATATCGATGTAGACCCGTTAGGGTCTGATGACCCTAAGGTCATCCAGATATATATAGGGGAGCTGTAACTCTTGTAACAGAAAGTGCCCGGTTTACTCTTGCACAAAACAAAGTTCTTGCACTGAAAGAAATAGTTCTGAAGCTTTTTCTTCTTGATAACCTTTTTTTTGTCTTTTGAATTATTTTTGTTGTTCTTTTATGTAAGCTGAATAAAGTAGATGTGTCTTGATGTTTTTTCAAGTGCTCAGTTGTTGTTTTTGAGGGTTTGCTGTTTCTAGGTAAAAGTATGTCGTCTGCTAGACCAGAGACTGTCGTCTGCTAGACCAGAGACTGTCGTCTGCTAAACCAGAGACTATAAGAGGAAAATGCTGGTTGATTTTTGGTCTGTGTATGTCACAATTTTTTTTGACATGAAATGGCTTGTTTGGTCAATTTTAATGTATATTTGTTGTATACTGTATTTCCAATTTCATGTTCCTCTTCACTTTCCTCATTTCTTTGTTTTCACTGTGTTTGAAAGGAAATTTTGGCAAATGAATTTGAGAGTTTCCCGTCCTTGAGACCCTATTCAGCAATGTAACATAGCCACTGAAGCCAGTGGTTTTCATGTACCTACAGCAAAGTGTGGGTAGCTTTCTAGGTCAGTTCTTCTGCTGACCCAGTTTTGTCAGCTTTAGCAACTAATATACATGTACAAGTAGCTTACTCAGAGTAATATTGGCCATAAATTCTTTTGTCATTAATCCATGATATGGTAAAGAGTTAATTACCAACAGTTTGATCAAGTGTCATATCCAAATCCTCTAACCAGCCCTCTTCCATAAAGAATTAGAGCATTTCCACAAAGTGGATGCTCTTATGTTTTCATGAGAAACGGCTCCGCCGGACGGTAAACGTGAATATCTCTGAAACCGTTAAATATTTTCGGGTCAGACTTTGTGTGCTATCTCCTCAGGCCTGGGAAATTTGTCTGGTTGTGTTTCGATATCCGCTGCTCACCACTAGGTGGCGTTGTAGTCGGAGTATAGGTAAACCTGTCTCTGACGATTTCGTCTGAACGGCTTGTCTGATTTCTTTGAAATTTTATTACAATGGTCTTGAAGGATAGTCAATGTGCTGAAA
This sequence comes from Hanleya hanleyi, assembly GCA_036873755.1. Lineage (NCBI taxonomy): Eukaryota > Metazoa > Mollusca > Polyplacophora > Lepidopleurida > Hanleyidae > Hanleya > Hanleya hanleyi. The sequence goes on along the minus strand of JAVTVY010011035.1, from coordinate 21,817 downwards.
AGATTTTGGTGTAGCTGGCATAACTATAAATGCAAGTTTTTTGCGTCTCAAAAAAAAAGTTTTTCGTGAAATGGAAATTAACCAATTCGCTTGGAGAAATATTTAAAAACTGTTCTATTCTAGGTTGCCAAGCATAAATATAGGATTGCCGACATGATAATTCCCTTTCGGTGCGAACCAATTTGCCATTTAAATGAAAAATCTCATTTATCTGACTTAACATCAAAACCTCCATAACCATTAGCACGATTAAAGTTTTTTCTATTGAACTCTTATGTGCCATCTCCCTAGGGCTTTAGATTTCACCTGCTTGTTTTTCGTGGCATTTGGTCGTCACTAGGTGGCGCTATAGACATGAATGCAGGTAAACATGTCTAACATCATATCTTCTGAACAACGTGTTTGATTTCCATGAAATTTGGGTATAATGATCTTGCAAGATAGGCAAAGGACTGACAAGATTTTGGTGGTGTTGGCGAATCATGGAGATGCATTTTTGCATCTCAAAATAATATTTTGTTTTCTCAAAAATGGAAATTTGCTTCTTAATCAGAGAAAAGTAATTCTATTTTTCTGAACATGAATGTAACATTCCCAGTGTTATAATTCACATCCCTTGTAAGCCAAATGGCCAGTTTTTATACGCCCGCCAAAAGGCGGACGTATTATGTGATGGCGGTTTCCGTCCGTCTGTCCGTGTGTCCGTCTGTCCGTCCGTCCGTCCCCCGTGTCCGGTCTATATCTGGGACAGTTTTCCATCTACAGTTCTAATTTTTGGTGAGTGGATACCCTACGGGGAGACGATGTGTCGCATACCAAAATGAAGGTCAAGGTCAGAGGTCAAAGGTCACTGGCCTAAAAAATGGGAAATCACTGAAGTGTTCGTGTCCGGTCTATATCTGTGAAAGTTTTCTATCCACAGTTGCAATTTTTTGTGAGTGGATACGCTAGGTAGAGACGATGTGTCGCGTACCAAAATTGAGGTCGAAGTCAGAGGTCAAAGGTCACTGTTGCCTAAAATCAGGAAATCATTTATCATTGACAGTTTTCTATCTACAGTTCTAATTTTTGGTGAGTGGATGCCCTAGGGGAGAACGATGTGTTGCATATGAAATGTAGGTCGAGGTCAGAGGTCAAAGGTCAGTGTGACGGAAAAATCAGGAAATCATTAAAAATTTCTAATTTTTTATGAGTGGATTCAAAAGGGGGAAACGAGGTGTCGCATACCAAAATATAGGTCACCGTCGAAGGTCAAAGGTCACTGACCCAAAAATCAGGAAATTATTAAAAATAAGTTTTTTTGTGTCAGTAGATGCATGAGGGGGACACGATGTGTCACATACCAAAATGTAGGTCAAGGCCGAAGGTCAAGGTCACTGTGACCCCCAAAATCATGAAATTGTTAAAAATCATGATTTTTTTGTGTCCATTGATACACATCCTCGCGAGCCAGTTTATCGATCGATCTGTTAGGATCGATACACTGGCTTGGTTAGTTACCCATATGAGTTCTGGATATAAATAGATCAAGAGGTTTCCTCTAAATCAACCCAATCAGTGAACGCGCTAAGCCAGTTGATTAGGCCAATCCGCTGCTAGGTATGAGATATGACAGGATTGAATTTTGTTGCGGACTCAACTGCTTTGATGTCAAGTTGAAATCAACATCGGAAGTCAAAGCAAAAACCGCAAGCTTGGGATACCGACATGCTTATTCAAAACAAGCGCGGTGGATGAAATGTACGAGATTGTATAATGGAGGCGTCGACTCAAGAACTCATTCGAAAGACCAAAAATGTCAAGGTAAACCCTCTCCAAGGATTTAGGATTTACCTGGACTTGTGAAGTTGATTAAGATATTGAGGGAAGACAATGTGTCGTGTACCAAAATGTAGGTCAAGATTAAAGGTCAAGGTCACTGTGACCCAAAAATTTGAGATCCTTAAAAATAACCTTTTTGTGCCAGTAGATACATTAGAGGGACATGATGTGTAACATACCAAAATGTGGGTCAAAGATCAAGGTCACTGTGACCCCAAACTCAAGAAATCATTAAAAGTCACATTTTCATATACCCGTCGAAGACAGATCATGTAATGCGATGTTGCATTCTGTCCATTCACCCATTAACATTAGTTGTCCATGCGATATCTCTAGTTTCAAGGTATGGATTGATACCAAACTTGGGGTATAGCTTACTCGCATTGCAAAGAGAGATCAATTTGTCAAAAGTCAAATTTAGCTGCCTATATGTGTTAGGTTGGAATATTCACACTTGTCTCCCCTACATGTATATGGCATTTGTCCTGTGGAGTTGTCTCATGTTTGATACATGTAAGAAATGGCTACATTTACTTAAATTGTTGTGAAATAAAAACCGTACATTTACTAATTTAATGGGGAGAGGGGTCCTTTATGAACTTTATACCTGTTTATTAACTCAAGAACAAACGTTTACTTCATCACTTTCTTCACATCCTTCTACCTTCATGGAAAATTTTCTCGCCTGAAAGGAATCCATTTGAAAGAAAACTACTATTTCCTTGTGTTTGACTATTGTCGATTTCAGTGTGGGAGATGTGAGCTCTCGACTCTTGTTTCAAGGTCACCTAGTTACCAAGAGTTCAGCCCATTTTAGTTTATCATTCAATATAAGATGTGATGTAACATTCTCAGAAGCATAAAATCGTAGACCTTTCTCTGGATTGCTAGCTACCAATTCGGATCAAGCCCATTAACAATCTAGAAATTCAGACCAGTGTAATTCCAGATATACGGGCGTATATTGAAGCCCCTTGGGCTCTTGTTTAAATATATGAAATTCTGAGACTTGAATCCAATATCTACATTCCCCAGGCCACATCTGAGGATTTTGTGTCATCTTGTAGTTTCGTAATATTGTTCATTGAGTAGCACTATAGGCAGTAAACTTATATAGCACAATTTATTGGCATTTCATTTGTTCATGAAGTTTATTATTGCCAGACAGACAAAGGATTTCAAAGGACTGAAAGTTTTTTTTTTATTGAAATTGAATGGCCACCTCTCATACGGATTTTGCAGCCCATTAACATAATGCTTGATTTATATCTCATTATACATTCGTGTTTACAATTACTAATTTTATTAACATTATGGTTTAAAAATGGATTGAAAGGACATTGGTGCTGTTAGCGCTGGCATATACATGTGACATAGGGTATAGTCAGCTAAATATATCTAAATCTAGGCTACTTCAACCCCTGCTTACTACTCTCTAAAATAATTAGATTGAAAATTCAATCTATCAGATTGGAATTAGTGACCAATCTATTCGATTGAATATTCCATCTATTAGATTGAAAATTTCAATCTAGTAGATTCAATTTTCTGTCTACAACCGATTCATTTTTATCGTTTTCAATCTATTAGATTGAATATTTTCAATCCGATAAAAGATTGGTCACTAATTTCAATCTGATAGATTGAATTTCAATCTAATTATTTTAGAGAGTAGACCCTCACACATGTAAGATCTTAGACGAAATGCAAGAGCACAATGTGGGGGATCATGGATGAGAGAGAGAGAGACATTCATGGTTTTAACAGTGATAATGGGTGTGATTAATTATGTATGTTTCATAGGATTAGTCCTCATCTCTGGCCGTACCTAGGCAGAATATGGGTTTGTCATAGATATAAGATCGGTCATAATTTTTAGGAGTGGCAAGTCACATTCATGACCTCATATTTTCTCAGAATCGAGCAAAAGCCAGGTCAGCAGTCCTATATTTCATCCCCTTTGAACAAATATGTAAGCAAAACTGGAGAGACGCCCATGTTTCATTCCCTCGAAGACAACCAAGAGATCATTCTACAGCATATCTCCCTTATAAGCTTGACTTTTCTATGAACAAGTCGAAGCATGCATCCGTCTGTTGCTGTTTTTTTCAACGAACCGTTTGAGCACTATTTGTTATGTACCAGTACGGAGTACACAGACCTGGATGGAGGATCAGGATTACCATTCATCACTCGATTTTGAATCGTGCGAACATGAAACTTGCCAATCTTTTTGCGAACAATGTCAAATGTTATTAGAAGGGAGGCTGGGTAACCAATGCATTGCAGCGAGTCAAACTGTAACGCGCAGAATTCTAGTTCATTTGCTCCTGGTATTATTTTGATAAAAATACAATACTTGACTATTTAGGTTTTGCCCAAAAACCGTGGTGAAGTTCAGATGTATGCTGATGATCACAGGCATGACAAATACCAGTCGTTTCTATGATTCCCAGACATCGATATATAAAAAAGCCTATAGGCTCTAGTTAATCGATGATACCTGGACTATTTTGAATCTGAAGTTGCCAAACTTATAAAAAATGTAAGCTTAGTGGTCCTTTCTCGGAATAGTAGCGAAAATTATCCATATTCATCATATTTACACCACTTAAAGAGTGACTTCGGGTCTAGGTTAGATTTTATACCTTTATTTTTAGGGTTTTTCTGTGAAAATTATTTGCGAGTTCGTATCTCTCGTTTGTGAATAAATAAATACTGAACAACTGACTGGAAGTAAATTATTCATCATCAACAATAATTACCAGTAGGACTAGAGTAAGTTCACAAACGGTCAGTGATCAATAATGTGCTCCAATCCAATCAAATATCGCCCATTTGGACGGAAAACGTCAGCACGTTGGCTGGAAATATTTTTTCAGAACTTTCCCCTGTATTATGCAACAATTGATAAAGATGTGTGACAAGATAACATTTACTCTTCTGCTATGTTTGCTTTCTGTTTCTTTCCTTTTTTTTGTATGTCTTTTTTTGTTTGTTTGTTTTTTTTTATTTTTTATTTTTATTTCCCGGACGTCAATATTTGGGGGATGGAGGGGGGCTGAAGTCCCCCAAGCTTGTCCTCCCCCCGCCCCCTTGTCTAGACCCTTGAGGTGTATACACCTTGAGAAAGAAAATGAGGTGTACACTTCAGCTACACCTCGACTACACCTCAAGTCTGTAGGGGTTGTTTTCGCCATATCATTATCATGGTTTCTAGCGGGAAGTGTTATGCGTCATTATTTTTGTTTGAAACAATTTTCGTTGTATCACCCATGCACTCTTGTATGAGACTTTGTCTGGAATTATTATGAGAAAAGTTCGTAGAAACAGTTGAGTTAAATGGTAGCTGTCGTTCTGGTTGCTGCACTCCGTTTGGTTACAATTTATGTTGAATCTTGAAATGACGCATCTTCGCGAACCGAGTCAAATGAAGCAGCAATATGCCTTGCACAAGTTACAAATGCAGTAAAAGTCCATCTGATCTAGTCGGATGGTCACTTCATGCTGGCGACGCGAGAAAGGCAAAATCATTGAGAGTGAAATCGAACGCCATTCATGTCATTGTAGCATAGGTGACACTACAGAAAAATCCTTGAAATGTGACGAAAAATACATCACTTTAAAATGTTACCTGTATAGCTGTGGTGAAGTGAAGTCGGCTTGCTTTTGTGAAAATAACGATATGTATATATCCCTGAATTTCTTAGTCAATAAAGTTGTCCCTTACGAGTTTATCCAAGCTGTGATTCAGAATTTTAATAAACATATGCAATTCATCGAAGAAATGGCGGGAATAAAATGTCTCTGTGTGGTTTCAGAACAAACGCATCCCCCAACATCCAGAGAGTAAATGAAAATTGCAGAACAAAATAGGTTCTCTTCGCAACCTCTCTGTGAAAATTCCATGCATTTCGAAAGCGGGTTGCCGAAATTAAGCTTTGTAGAGCGGGTCTCTCTTTCAAGTTGGAATTCTCGTATTTCTCACTGCGGCGATATATTCTTCTGTATATAAAGTATAGACCCCTACTTTGCTACAAATAGTCTAGTATAGTATACGTTTCCCTCTGTCGAGGACGCAGATTCAACATTCAATACCGGTACTGAATCCGTTTTGTAAACGTATATGTCAACCATGGACCATTATATTACAGATGCTTTTTAAATAAAGTGTTTTCATGTGAACAAATTAAAGCACAATTAAGATCTTCACAAGTCAAGTATGGTATGATATAAGAGAGTATATAACTTGTCATCATTGAATTTAGGGAAGAGTCAAAGGTGTCTGAAATTGTGACCAACTTCTGTCAGACGGCGGCCATTGTTTGAAGCTGGAATGGGGTAAAACTTTCAATGTTTTTCAAATTTCGGCTATGAGGTGAATATTGATATTGAATTTATGAAGCAAGATGTATACATATATATTGTTCATCTCTGCAGAGAACTTTGCATGTTAATTATTGAGATGGCCATGGTTATGAGGGATGAATATATGGTTTAATAGCTAAAATTATTAATATTATCTCTCCAGTTCATGAAACAATCCAAAGAATTCTCTATTCAATGCCGGCACACTATCTCCATCTTCAATTATGAGAATATTAACCCTACCTGACCTGGGGGGGGGAATGGCCCCCCCTACCAAACTTTCTGCGCTATCTCCGGAACGACAAAAAAATGGAGAGCTGAAACTCTTTGACTTTATAGCTTATCATATTGGGGTCATTTTGAGCCTATTTGCATAACCCCCCGAGCAGAGGAGGATCATGGGTAAATTCAAGATGGCGGCCACGTGAGGTACCAGAAAATTGATGTTTTTGTCATATTTCTTCAAAATTTCTGCTTTTCCGCGATGAAAAGTTGGCAAAAATTCATTTCATTTCTCATCACATTAATATTTACTAATTTATCCTGCAGTTTTTGCGAAGAAATTGCATAAATAAAAAATTCGAAAAATCCGAACGAAAAATCGACCAAAAAATGCCGTTTTTGAAAATGACGTCACTGTGACGTCATCAAAGCGGCCATCTTGAATTTTTTTACATTATTCTTTTCATAACGTATTGTCACAAAATCAAACAGACTCCCCTGATGACATCATTACAATGCCTAATTAAACTACGGAAACAAGGAATAACACCAGAAGACATTATTGGGTTAAGTGATTGTCGTCGATTGATAATCTTATATAAAAACTTCTTGAAAAGCTAGGAAATTGCGACACACTATAGTGATATCGGAAAAAAAATACGGATATATATAACTAAGTCTCTCATATAGTTGCATCTTCGTACACCAAGTCAATTTCGACACTCGTGTTCTGAAACTTGCCTTGGTCTATCTAGCCCACCGTTTCTCTTCAAGATTGGTCAGGTCGATTTCCTCCACGAGCCAATCGGAATCAGGACTATCAATGTAGATAGAGTGATAAAATCCCGGAGCCCAAATATTTTCCAGAGCGGTTCAGCTTTTGTCTCTGAAGTTTCAGATCTCACTTTTCTTCTTTCCTTGAGTCGGGCTGCCCGGTAGTCATAACATCCGTTTGACAACTGTTGATCACTGGGGCCAAAGACCAAATTTTTAGCTGTCGCCTTGGATGTTAGGTCATGCATAATCAGGCTACATGCCGATTTTGGTGAGAAATAATGGGCTAGTAGACCAAGGCAAGTTTCAGAACATGAGTGTTAAAATTGACTTGGTGTACGAAGATGATATACATGTAGTTGTCGGGTGGCTCTGAAAATAAAAGGTTTCTGACTAAAGCTGAACATTACACTCTCAGAAATATTTATGTAAAAGTCCTGAACTGATCAGGTTGTATATCCACAACTCAATTTCAGAGATTTTGGCTGAAATTGAGGGCTGATTACCTGAATTTCAGCAAAAAGTTCTCTGAATGAGAAGATTTTCCCTGAAATTCAGGCAAATTTATCACCCTGATTAGTAAGTTTCCAACCCGATTCAGGTACGTAAAATCCCCTAAAATTCAGGTAACTTAGCTTTAATTCAGGGTTGATATACCTGAATTTCAGGAAATTATCCCTGTATTTCAGGTAAAATCCCTGAAATTGAGTCAGCTGGTAACTAACGAGGCAGAATGTGTTACCGGAATCGGTCAGCTAGTATCTAACCAGGAGAGACACCCTGAGAAATTGACAGAATCTATTAATAAGGTTTGTAAACTGGAGAACTAGGTGGGGGCGGGGGCGGAATTGACGGGGCTGAATACTCAGTTGGGAACATTTTTGACAATGATTATGACAATGATGCAAGGCCAGGGGACTAGTCCAATGGTTAGAGTGGTGGGGATTGATGCTAGTTCAGTGCAGTCCAGTGGCGGTGCTGTTAGGTATGAAAGTTTGTCCATGGTCAATGTTGAGCAAACACCGGGGTTTGGGGGTGGGATAGGGAATGCAATGCTGGTGAGGGTACCCAGCATGCACATTATACGGATACAGGGGTGATGAAAGCTTATGAGGGGCCAAGGCATCATCAGAGGGTGGAACACACTTCTGTGTCCATCTCTGACCCTTTCGTCCCTACACATAGTAAGGTTGGGGAGGAGCACAAGTGTAGCTATTCCTCTCCACCCAATGATCATTCTTACAATGCACATTGTCAGGAGGACAACGGAGATAATTGAATTGGGTTAAACGTTTCACGACTTATCCGGCAACACAAAGCGAGGTTGAGATCGCGTCGACTTCTCCGTGGTCCTCCACCAGTACGCTGGCGTAGCCGTAGCTCCTTAACATCCTGTAGCCGTAGGCCCTCAACGTCACTTTACACGTATTAGTAGTCGTCCACTTCCGAAAACATTAGTTTTTTCCGACGATGCAAAAGATTGTTCCCCGTTTAAAATAAATCTGAATTAGAAGTTCAAGAACGGAAGTGAAGTAAAGCAAAATCTCTAAAGTGTTTGACTGAGTGCATGCATGGCAAGAAAATCGAGTATTACTCTTTCTTACCGAAAGCAATTTGTAATTCATTTGATGAGCTGTTTGAAGCCTTAGACAAACAATATGGCAATTTTGGGCCTCCTCAAGCAATCCGATATCGGTTGCAGGTGGAGGAACGAGAGGCCGATGACGCTTTAACTAATTTTGCTTATAGGGGTATTCATTTAGCAGTGAAAGGGTATCCGGGGCTCCACGTGAGTTAGTTGAATCGAAAGCCGTGGAGCAATTTGTCAGGAGTTGTCATGAACCACTGGCTGTAGTTTTATTGGCTATGGAGAAAGACCCCAATTCAGGAGGCGTTGTAATGCGTTAACGCCTCACTGTATAATCACCAAGTTTTGAATGTAGCAGGGGTTCGTCTAGTTTCCACGGAACTTATGTCTATGGGTAGGGATATTATACGGGAGGGTCGGGGTGAGTCACCATTGAGGCTTGTTACTTCTTCCAAGCTACCTGTAGCCCGTGAGGCCCCTATTAACAGAGTTACCTGGTACTCGTGTGGGCAAAATGGACATAAGAGTTTCCGATGCTCCCAGATACGGTGCCAACTTTGTCGCCAATTAGGACTCATAAGTCGAAATTGCCCCGTTCGCACTGATCTTGGTGAGTGGGTTATCACAGATGATGTTGCCGATCCTGCCTCGTCGGGTGGCGCAGGTTTGACTGCTGCCGTTAGAGGTGTTACTGTGTCTCGAGCTCGGGAGGGGGCAATGGTAGTTCCTGTCAGGGTCGGGTCAGTTCCAGTGAGTGCTATAAATATGGATAATGCTGCTCAGGTCTCAGTCATGAATCAGGACTTATTTGAAAAGTTAGAGCTTACAGGGCTGTCATTCACTCCCATTAAGCTAACTGGTGCATTTTAGAGTACGGCCAGTATGGGAATGTTAGTTCGACAGGATTCCCTTTCTGTTGCAGCGTTTATTGCTTTGAAGACATGGTTGTAGCCCCGGTGGTTCCGGATCCGTTGCTCGGACCTTCTGTCCCCGTACGGCTGTGTTGTTAATTTTAGGAGGAAGGCCCTGGTCATTGAGATCATGGAGGTTCCTGCAGTGAAATGCTTTCGCATGATGACAGGTGGGGACAGTGCCTTAGTTTAGTGCTCATTTAGCATTGGTAATGTTAGGGAGCATTGCAGATTGACAGTGGGCATTGGCATGTGGTGCCATCTAACAAACTGATTTGAGTAGATTTTGGTGATGTCTTTGTATTTTGATGTAGGTGATGTGGCATTTTGATTTGATGTTGTGTAGGTCGTTTCTTTTTTTGATTTTTGAAAAAATGATAAAATGTCCAAATCTTTAGGGGGGTTTCCGTTAGGGGAATGCCTTGAGTGGAAGTGTGAAGTGGATGGGGTTGTGGAATGGTGGGTTGGGGTAAATTTTATCTGTGGGTTAACAGCCCTCACGGTTGGCCGCATCATTCGGCGATTGTTAACATGGTGTTAAATGGAAATTACTTTGATGCCACATGATTTTTGCCGAGGAGAGTTGTCCTAATTGTGAGGGCTGAGTTAACAAGGGGAGAAAGAGTGGCGGGGCAATCCATGCTCGAGACACAGGGCCAGGGAGTTTGTGGCCACAACTCTACTTGTGTCTTTACTATGGAAGCCCCAGAGAGATATGCACCGGTGTTTGTCATCCCGGTTCCGTGAATAAGGGTCTGAAATAACAGTCAGACATCAGACAAGCCTGGACCTTATTTGGTTAAGTGCTCACTGTGAAGAATTATGTCTGATCAAATTCGGGGATCATTTTTGATATGTTTATTCAGACCCTGGCTAGCTGATCATGGGCAATGCGGTAACATTAGCAACGCAGTGCACATCAGCTCAATGGATTCTGATGTTCCTTCTGGTCTTGCAGCTTCATCCACATGCTGGGTTGACGTGTTAGCAGCACCTTGTGCACGGGGTTTCACATGCGTGGTTTCACACGTGTGTGTCTCTCTTAATGCATACAGAGAATACTGGTTTCCTGAAGTCTTAAGCTATATGAGTAAGTATGTCGGCACCTCTTCCCACTTCCCTTATTACATGTGTTGTGATATGGGTAGTCCGACAATGTATGGACTGACAGGCAATTACTGTTTAATCAGACTACGTTCGCTAGCCAGTCACTCAACTATGGAGAGATTGACAGTCTGGCAGTTATTGCCTAAGCCAGACTATTCTTGATGGGATATCTGATATAGCCTGGCAGTTATTTCTTGGTCAGCCTGTTTCTTGACAGGCTGTATATTGTAGCAAGTCTCTCAATGAGGCTCCCGGTGATTGACCTGGGGTGTCGTTGTGCACACTTCAGGTCATGGTAAGAATAGGCCTCAGCTCCTCAGAGAGCTTGGCGTGAGAGGCGACTAACTGGAGTACCCGTGGGGATCTCCGATGTGAAAAAGAATAGGACCACACATGTGGGGTCTCGGATGTTAAAAAGAATAGGACTCTACGCGTGTATACATAAACATAGGCTAGTTTCCTGCAAGAGAGAAGCGGTCAACAGTTTTCAATGATGTCGACATCATGATGTTTCAAAAATATACAACCCGTATCGCTGATCAGTATTCTTAATCCATAATAATCGTTGTGAAGTCGTTATCTAGAGAATGAAGTATCTCAGTCACGCTTTGATTGTGATTGTTCATATGAGCACCATGAGGATCTTGAAGTGCATGGGTTCATGCGGCCCCTAGCCCCGGGTTAAGCGGAATTAGACACAAGTTACGAAACGTAACGCCATAGATCTTGCACGCTACGTTCGTATTTTGCTGTCAGCATGCGATATGTATCTCTTTTGTCATAAAGTCGACTAGAGAGAATGCCCCTTCATTTTTGTAGAGATATAGATCTAAATATGATGTGCCTGTAGGGCTATCTGTAGTTTCCTTCAAATCCAGTGACGGTGGATATATATCCTTCACTGCGTCATTTATATAGCGATTATCCACAGCGAGAAGATCGTCTATATAGCGTTTAGTTAATGAGAAGGAACGGGGTTTGAATTGATCGGTTTTTGAAATCGCCTGCATATAGTCATATTCATAAGAGAACAGATACAGGTCAGCCAACAGGGGTGCGCAGTTAGTACCCATTGGAATGCCTATATGCTGCTGATATATTGTGTTGCCAAATTTCACATAGATAGTTTTAATGAGAAATTCAAGCAACTCTATAAACAAAGAAACAGCCCATGAATGATATATCTTGTATGTAGTAGAGCTGAAGAATGCTTTAATCAGATTTAATCACGACCAATGTCGTGATATGACTGGAATAGTGTTGAAAGCGACGTTAAATCATATTCACTCACTCACTCACTCACTCACTCAGTCTCTCAATTTAACAGGGACTGATAGGTTATAAAACTGAGCAAGCTCTCAACGAGTGCTGACAGTCTGGTAGTTACTGCCTTTAGTCAAAACTATTCTTGATGGGCTGTCTGATATAGTCAGACCCTCAATTTGGTAGAGTCTGGCAGTTATTCCCTTAGCATGTTTCTTGACAGGCTGTATAGTGTAGCCAGTCTGTCAATTTCAGAGGGGCTGACAGATTATAAAATTGAGTGAGCCCTTAATTTATGAGGGGATGGGGATGCGTCCCGGTTGGAGGAAAAGGTAGACTCCAGACCGAGTCGGATTGGTGCTAAAATTGGACGATTCGCTCTTACTCCTTTGGTTCTTCTTTTGGAAGTTAGAGGTCTGTTGATGAAGGGCTGGGGTTAGAGATCAGCTTCTTTGATCTGGGGTTAAGTACTTTATTGACGGACAAATTTTACACAGATTGTTCTTAGGTTATGTCCAGGTTTTAGACCAGTTCGAAGTAGAGTTTAGGTACAGTTCCATATTTTTATGGCATGTTTTTATCATTGGAAATACCCTACAGGAGTTTTAGACTTTGTCAGTCGCTGGTATGCCATTCCCCAAAAGGGAAAGGGAGAAGGGTGTAGTAAGGGGAGAAGGGTGTAGTAAGAATAGGTTTTCTCATTGTCTTGTCAGTTTAGACAATAATAGATAATTACTGAGCATAGTGGAATATTAATGCACTATGCATAGAGTAGTTTCCTTTTGGTAGAGGGCGCTGATTGCCCAATAGCCAATGAGAATAGCTCGCGGGCTGGGTGAAGAATCCAGAGAACGTATTGACTGACTAACTGGGGACAAGACGTGATAGACTGTTTCTCTCAGGAAATAACCAGTAGGTAAGCCTGCCCACTGTATTGGCTAAAACCTCAATAGTTGTAGTTACTACATTGTTGCCCATGAACTCCGAACTGACGTGTTCTGATGTGTACTGTACTATACTATTATTGCCGTTGAAAATGCTCAGTTCTTCTGTCAAACTCCCTCAACCAGCTTGCACAAATCGAATGTGAAAGCGGTGTTACGGAGGAATATTTGTGAAGTCAAATGTCAAGAGATATTAGGGACGAAGGTACGTTTAGTCGAGTGCCAAAGTGGTGTTAGGGAGGAATGTGTGTGGAGTGGAGTGTCAATTGAAGCGGTTTAGGACTTAGGGTTAGGTAAGTTTCATAACTGTAATGTTCAGGTGCGTTTCAGCTATAAACATATTTCTCCGTCAGAGTGTACCTGCTGTTGTGTCAAATCGGGGTTAGGAAGAAATGTACGTGAAATCGAATGTCAAAGTGGTGATAAGTTGGAATGTATGTGAAGTCGAGTGTCAAGCGATGTTAGGGAGAAATGTACTTGAAGTCGAGTGTCAATTAAAGCGGGTTAGGACTTAGGGTTAGGTATGTTTCATAACTACCATGAGGTTCGTTTAAGCTATAAACATATTTCTCCATCAAAGTGTCTCTGTAGTTGTGTGTCAAATCGGGGTTAGGTAGAAATGTACATGAAGTCGAGTGTCCAAGCAGTGTTAGGGAGGAATGCACGTGAAGTTTAGTGTCAAAGCGATGTTAGGGAGGAATGTATGTAACGTTGAGTGTCAAAGAAGTGTTAGGGAGGAATGTACGTGAAGTCGAGTGTCAAAGCGGCGAGTGTCAAAGCGGTCTTGATGAGGAGTATACATGAAGTACTGTGCCAAAGGGGTCTTAGAGAGGAGTGTACCTGAAATCGTGTGTCAAAGGCGGTGTTGGGGAGGAGTGTATGTCCAGCCGTGTGTCAAATCGGTGTTAGGGTTAAGTATATTTCATAACTATCATGTTCAGCTTCGTTTCAGCTATAAACAGTACCTCTATTTGTGCGTTAAATTTGGGTTAGGGGGAATTTAGATAAAGTCGAGTGTCAAATCGGTGTTAGGGAGGAATGTACGTGTAGTCGAGTGCCGAAGCGGTTTTAGGGAGGAATATATGTGAAGTGAAGTGTCAAAGCGGTGTTAGGGAGGAATGTGTGTGAAGCGAAGTTTCAAAACGGTGTTAGAGAAGAGTGTGCGTGACGTTGATTGTCAAAACTGTGTTAGGGATGAATGTGCGTGAAGTTGAGTGTCAAAACGGTGGGAGGAATGCACCTGACGTTGAATGTTGGAGCGGTGTTAGGGAGGAACGTATGTGAAGTCGAGTGTCAAGGCGGGGTTGGAGAGGAAAGTATGTGAAGTCGAGTGTCAAAGCGGTGTTAGGGAGGAATGTATGTGACGTTGAGTGTCAAAGAAGTGTTAGGGAGGAATGTACGTGAAGTCGAGTGTCAAAGCGGCGAGTGTCAAAGCGGTCTTGATGAGGAGTGTACATGAAGTACTGTGCCAAAGGGGTCTTAGAGAGGAGTGTACCTGAAATCATGTGTCAAAGGCGGTGTTGGGGAGGAGTGTATGTCCAGCCGTATGTCAATGCGGTGTTAGCGTTACGTATATTTCATAACTATCCTGTTCAGCTTCGTTTCAGCTATAAACAGTACCTCTATTTGTGCGTTAAATTGGAGTTAGGGGGAATTTAGATAAAGTCGAGTGTCAAATCGGTGTTAGGGAGGAATGTGCGTGAAGTCGAGTGTCAAAGTGGAGTTAGGGAGGAATGTGGGTGTAGTCGAGTACCAAGCTGGAAAATTTATGTCGAGTGCCAAAGCGGTGTTAAGGAGGACTATACCTGAATTCGAGTTTCAATGTGGTGTTGGAGAGGAATGTACGTGAAGTTGAATGTCAAAGCGGTGGTAAGGAAAAATAGTGGTGAAGTCGAGTGTCAAAGCAGTGTTAGGACTTTGGGTTAGGTATGATTCATAACTTACAGGTTCCTTTCAACTATCGAAATCAAACAATTTCTCCACTTAATGTAATCTAACGTCAAAGCGAGATTAGAGAGTGATGTACAAGAAGTGTCAAAATGATGTTAGGAGGAAAGTACATAAAGTTGAGTGTCAAGCCTGTGTTGGGCTGGAATGTACGTGAAGTCGAGTGTCAAATCTGTAGGAGAGCAATGTGAATCAGCTGCAATGTCATGGACTCTGACAGTGTAGTGTTGAAGAGAACAAAGGTTTCACTGACAAGGTAGTGTAGAAGAGCGCAAAGCCGCTGTCATTGACAAGACGGTGTAGAAAAGCGCAAAGTTGCTGTCAGTGACAAGGTAGACGATAGCAGAAGGTAGTGTAGAAGAGTGCAAATCCGCTGTCACTGACAATGTAGAGTTGATGATACTAAAGATTACTGGATGATACCTTTTGCAGAAAACCACTAAGCCGCTGTCACTGACAAGGTAGTGTAGAAGACCGCAAAGCCACTGTCAATGACAAGGTAGTGTAGAAGAGCGCAAAGCCACTGTCAGTGACAAGGTAGTGTAGAAGAGCGCAAAGCCACTGTCAATGACAAGGTAGTGTAGAAGAGCGTAAAGCCACGGTCAATGACAAGGTAGTGTAGAAGACCGCAAAGCCACTGTCAATGACAAGGTAGTGTAGAAGACCGCAAAGCCACTGCCAATGACAAGGTAGTGTAGAAGACGGCAAAGCCACTGTCAATGACAAGGTAGTGTAGAAGACCGCAAAGCCACTCTCAATGACAAGGTAGTGTAGAAGACCGCAAAGCCAGTGTCAATGAAGGTAGTGTAGAAGACCGCAAAGCCACTGTCAATGACAAGGTAGTGTAGAAGACCGCAAAGCCACTGTCAATGACAAGGTAGTGTAGAAGACCGCAAAGCCACTGTCAATGACAAGGTAGTGTAGAAGACCGCAAAGCCACTGTCAATGACAAGGTAGTGTAGAAGACCGCAAAGCCATTGTCAATAACAAGGTGGTGTTGAAGATAAGTTGACTGGATGATACCTTATACAAAAGACCGCAAAGCCGTTGTCAGAGTTATTTAGAAGACCACAAAGCCGCTGTACCTGGCAAAATAGCATAGAAGAGCACAAAGCCGCTGTCACTGACAATGTAGTGTAGAGAGAATAATGATTACCAGATAATACATGTACCTGTCGTAGAAAAAACAAAACCACTGTCACTGACATAGTCATGTAGAGATCGCAAAGCCGCTGTCACTGACAAGTTATGTATTCTGACAAGAATACTGATCAGCGATACGGATTTGATATTTTTGGAACATCATGATGTCTTGCCGACATCATTGAAAACTGTTGACCGCTTCTCTCTTGCAGGAAACAAGCCTATGTTTATGTATACTATGATTGCCTTTTTTGAATTTGGTGCTAATACTGTTATATGGAATATGGAATAGGTCTTTGGATTATGGACGCGGATATTCTCTAATGGACGACGGCTGAATTATGGATGACGGATTAGACGCTTGTAATGTAGAACGGCGCAAAGCAGCTGTTAGTGACAATGTTTATGTGGAAGACCGCATAGTATAGAACAGCACAAAGCCGCACTTACTGATCAGGTGATTTAGAAGACCACAAATCCACTGCAACTACATGAGAAAATGGTGTATAACAAGGGAAAACCACTGTCAAGATGTGGTTAGTGTATAGGTGCGGTAGAATGATCAGATGAGCTGCCAATGACAGATTTCTGTAACAATGTACACGACCTTTGAGTTTATCGTCCCAAAAATATTACTTTCTTCTTTTCGTTGTTCATTTTCAGGTTGTTCGCAGTACTGAAACTATTTTTATGCAACATGAGCTTCGAGAACGCCCTTGCCCCTCAATATGGAGATCCACATCCGGTGCCATTGATAGTGGCTACTGCCGAGAGTCTCCAAGGCTACGGGAAAATCGTAAAAGATTTCAAGACAGAACAAGTGGAAATAATTCAATGGCCGCGCCAAGGATGGCGTCCCATTGTTGATGGAATGGGCAGATCAGGTGGTATTGTTCAAGGTCTCTTCAAGATGGAATGGGATGGTGATCTGTGCAAAGGTGTGAATATGGCCGTTGGTGGAAATTACGTCACAGGAAGGTTACCACGTGATGTGAATCCAACCAACAGAACCCATGTATTAGTCCGCGAGTTGAATTACCACCCGGACGGCGGACAGGTTTTCTTCCCTGCGGATGGTGGCGCATTTGTGGCTCTTTTGGCTCTTCCCGGAGACGACATAAAACTAAGTGATTTTGTAGCATTTTACTGCGATGGAGCCTTTGGTGTACAAATCCATGCAAATATCTGGCATCAGGCGATGTACCCTGTCAACGACAGCGCTGTCTTCATGGGCAAACAAGGAGCCGTCCATGCAGTTGTGGCAGTTGACACCGTTGAGGAGTTTGGAAAGTACCTGAAAGTGCCATTGGTGACAGAGTAAATTATATGGTGATTCATCTTACCGTCTAAAAAGTCCATCGCCTTAATATATACACACAAAGGCAGTATGAGATATCCAATGTGCAGAATGCATCAAGAGTATGTTTCCAGCATATCTCACTCCTATAACCGATTCACAAGCGCATGAACGAGCACCAGAAGTAAATACTAATCGGACATTGTATACGGCGGTATTGCTACGCATTTATATTGAAGTATTTGCAAGATATTTGCTGCTTTTTATTACCCGTACCTTCTGTAGCAAAATTAAACCTACTCCAACCTCTCTACAGCGCATGCGCCGTTTCACAAGCCCACTCCACTCGTCCTTGACCCACTTGTCCTTGACCCCAATAGCGGAAGTCGTATACGGATATACTCCCGCACACACGATGTACTATTAGTTATTCAGGTTTTCCCTCGGGTGTACGGAAAGTTACGACCATCCCTGAAACTCATACACCCTGAGGTGTCATATATTATACCTCAAGCCTTTGTATATTATAACAAAAATAAAAAAAGGTCTATCATTTAGAACAAACGGTGCAACGAACAAATTCAGCGGGCCATTCCGGTTACGAAACTGTCCGCATTTTGCTACTGCATTGCGAAAAACTCGTCACAACACAATCTACGATAATCCATTTCGATCTGTTTCGTTCGGAAACCGACTTTTATTGGTGAATTGAATAAGTTTTCCAGACCCGACAATGGATTAAGATATACGTGATTGAATAGAGAGTCTAAGGATCCAATCAACGGGCACACGCAATCTCGGGGGATTGTGAAACTGATGGCACCATCACAATCAGCCGTAATATTTAAACTACGTAATGTTAAGAAACCACTTATACCAGAGTCTGAGAAACCCGCACCCAATCCATTTACGATGAAAGGAGCTACTGGAAACGGAAAACCGTATGAAGTTACTACGTGGACTCGATGACTATGTCGGACAGTGACTAGCATAACACCATCAGGTCTAGTTCAACAAGCTGAACCCTACTGACATTTAATTGTGTGATATTGATTATGTAGGGTTCAGCCGTTGAATCGAAATTTCCTATCGCAAAATTTTCGCCTCCCGACCTAGGTAACTGCGGGTGGATTTGCGCTCATAAAAATCGATAATACCTACCGCTTTGTGCTCGTTTGGATAGAATACATATTTGTCTACTTCCCTGGCCATTTATTTTCTCTGTCCTGCTCCTTTCATTTCCATAAACGACAAAAGAAAAAAATATCATCGCGGACGATCTTCCAAACACGAAATCCACCGCCATTTTCGAACACTATGGTTATTCTAAATTCAGGATTATAAGAGTCGGAAAAACTGAATCCGCTCAGTCGACCCAGGCGCTTTGGGAGATGAAAAATCCCATGAATTACCTTTCTCAGTATATGCCTTCCATTATGCTTGATATCGATAGTTACAATTTTACATTTAAATGCAGATAATGTGACAGCCTTATGAATGAGCCGTTTCCGACCTTCCTGTCTACAATCCCGAATTTACAAATTAGTCTCGTGCCACCATAGTGACATTTCAAAATGGCGGCGGATTTCGTTTTTGGAAGATCGTCGGCGATGATATTTTTTTCTTTTGCCGTTTATGGAAATGAAAGGAGCTGGACAGAGAAAATAAATGGCCAGGAAAGTAGGCAAATACGTATTCTATCCAAATGAGCACAAAGCGGTAGGTATTATCGATTTTTATGAGCGCAAATCCACCCGCTGTTACCCAGGTCGGGAGGCAAATATTTTGCGATAGGAAATTTCGATTCAACGGCTGAACCCTACATAATCAATATCACAAAATTAAATGTCAGTAGGGTTCAGCTTGTTGAACTACATCAGGTCTTGCTGACGTCATTGAAAACTGTTGACCACTTCTGTTCTATAGGAAACTATTTTGTGTGTGGGGGGCGTGGGTGTGTGCGTATGTGTTTTTCAAAAACATTTGGAACTGTGCGAACTGTCATACGAAATAGGTCTTCCGATTATTGACGCGGAAATTCTTTTATGGATGACGGCTGAATATCGAATGTCGTATCTGACGATTGCTAAGTAATTATATAATCTTATGGCAAATGGCATGAAGCCAGCATTCGGAATATGGTGTTGAGAGCCTGTATAGAGTTTGCGAAGAGAAAAGACGAAATTCCTGTGACGTCATCGCTGACTGTAAACAGACTGCGCGCCATTTGCGTACACTTCGCCATCCAGTCTTACCGCGTATAGATGACCGAAATGGTTACAGGTTGACTGCGCGCATCAGCTTCGGGGCAAAACATTGAAATTTTCAAGGGAGACAACTCGATTAACATGCAGATTTATAGGCAGACGTCCCAAACCGTTATCATTTATAGTCGTGGTTTAGCGCCATATATTGAAACGAAATTTATGGATACGATTCATTTGTCACAAAGCTTAAATTCGTTTTTGTATATAATACTATTTTCATGACAAATAATAAGCAAATGAACATTTTAGCAGTGAATAAACTGAGGCTTTCAGTATAGACTCGTACCTAGCCCTCAACTCACACGCACCGTTGGGGTCTAGTCAGCGGCAGGCATTTTGTATTCTCTGATTGGCTGAATTACCGGTCTAAATCTAGACCGGTAAATAGACCAATGTCAATATGTGTTGTTGTTGTTCGTGTGTATCTAGTAACCAGTACTCGTCTATGGTGCGATAAAGGGCCTTGAGCGCCACGGCCACCAATCCACCAAGTATTATATAGATCCTTTGTAAGATTTGATAAGCGATGAGCGATTATGGTAGGTTTCCTAAATAAAGCCCTCGCTTCTACGACTACCACGACGTCCAGCAAGACGGTACATCTTCGGAAAATTTATGACCTATTCCAAGGTTCTTAGCGTGACATGTTCATGATCAGGTCAGGGGATTTGCAGCATTTCTGTTCTTCATTCAATACATAGTACTGTTCATACGACCTATGACATGTACTTTTGTTGCTAACATTATGCAAGTTTTGTTGTTAACTTTGGGATAGGCCTAGGTCATAAATTTTCTGAAGATGTACCATTTTGCCGACGTCCAAACAAGCATGGAGGGGCATTGTGGGTGGAGAATACCATGGGCCAATCACTGGGCAGTGCTGATTTAAAATGCCTGTCGATAACTTATGAGGCGCCGTTTGTGACAATATTGTCAACGACAAATATATAGAGTTAAAACCAAAATATAAAGTCGCCGTTTGTGAAAATATTGTCAAACACATATATAGTTAAAACCTTTGTAAATATATATAAAACGAAATAAATAGGGCCTATATATAAAGTTATTTTTTTTTTATTTTTATAAATATTTTTTTAACATAAATAACGATAGGGAGTTAAGACGTTAAATGTAACGTAAATATATATATTTACGTTACATTTAGAACTTTATAAAGTACACGAACAAACTTAAAATTATAGAGCAGAATGTGTAGAGCGCGCGAGTGATACTGGTTAATCAAAACTGTAACTGGGTTCTGAAGCGAAACGATGACAGCGGTGAAAGCCACTCGCATGTCACAGATGTGGCGAATCAAACAGTAAGATCACGTACCTGAACATATATCAGTTCACTGCCATAGTGATTTAGTAAAGGCCTATTCCAATTTTCAACAATTACTGTTGTCATTTACAATCGTACTTCAGAGTTATCACATCAATTAGATATAAGTACATCTACTTATAAATCGACATAAGATATCCTAGCCTGTAGCCAATATCATAGCCTGTCCCTTTGATGTTCAATCCACGATTCCGCCGGCCAAGTCGCTGGTTGCTATTTGCTGCATAAAAACATCAACAGAAGTTGAAATAAAACATGCGCAATAACGATGTATTAATTATGCACAGCACAAAAAGGGGCTTGAGATGGTCGGGAACATGGAGGTCGCATTCCACAAATCCATACAGGGTCCCGGAACGAACGGCGTCGAAAAGCTGTGGCAGGGTCAAGAGTGGTCGGCGACTCAACGGGTACTCGCGCGCTTTAAGGAAGTCGCGTAAGTGTGGGAGGGTCTGGCACTTGGTGTGAAATTCACACTCCCATAGTTCGATCAGATCGTACCCCAACTCTTTGACGTAATCTCCATTCTCCACCACTTCTGCTCGTAATTCTTCTGCTGATTTCCCACGTCGTTCGTTGAAGCGTCTAGCGCTGAAAAACATTGGTGGCCGTGCCAGTAACACCCATAAAATTGAAATACGGTCGGTGTTCCTTGTACAAGGGCAAACCCATCGACGGGGAGTCGACGATCTCCTATGCGCTTCTCTGCATGTGGCGTTGGTCTGATGGCGTATATAAATTCCCCGTCGATCGGCTTCCCAATCCAACCACTGGTCGGCGAGATGTTTGTACGGCGTACGTTGAGGTGTGAAATGTTGACC